>SJYW01002319.1:933319-943721 GCA_006410735.1 Raphicerus campestris | reverse complement strand
GGGGGGCTCCAAAATCACTGCAGATGGTGACTGCAGCCATGAAATTAAAAGACGCTTACTCCTGGGAAGGAAAGTTATGACCAACCTACAGAGGAGCTATCGTCTGTGGGGTCGCAGAAAGTTGGACATGACTGAGCACAGCAGCAGGGAGCAATATATGACAGGGGACGGGGTCCTAGACCGAAAGGCAACAGGCTGACTGTTTTTCTTAGTTTCTCATTCTTGCTTTCCCATTAACCCACTGTTTGACCTCGGGCAATTATTGAACCACTCTCGCCGTCAGCTTCCTCACGTATGAAATAAACATGATCTCATGGTTCCCTTCTGGTGCTAACTTTCCATGATTTCGAAGAGCCAGGATCAAGTTTATTATTTTATGGGAGCTTGAACTGCACTTCTTCAAGTACTAACTCTTGTCTGAACTCTATCTGTATCTTACTCCTAGATTTAAACCTAAGGATAAGGCACAAGGAAAGACTGTCACAAATGTATGGGAAAGTACAGGTAATAATGACCTCATCTTACCAGCATTAGGAGGAACATGAAGACTGAAAAAATGGAATTGTTTTCTATAAGGCTCGGAGAACCGCACCTGAAAAGGACACTCAGGGACAGCCTCTAGTGGACTGACAAAGTTTATTATCTAACTGCGCAGTTTTATAATTCTCAGAGAATAGAGCTTAAGGCAGACTTGCACGTAGCCATTCCAGATAAACATTAAAGCATTCAAGCATAAAATATAGTTCCCACCGCCCAAGCCATAACATAGCTTTGGTGAAGCTCTAAAGGGAGTCTTATCATGAAACAACAGTCCTTGCTCTCAGAAACAGGTGGTCAGAAGGAAGCCTTCGAACGCCTCGAGGCCGGGCATATTGACCCTTCGTTATCCATTCCCAGCCTTCCAACCTTCGTCATGAGTGGAGTAAATACATTTTCAGTATTTGCTTAAAGCCTTCCAGCTCCTCTACAGTTTTCCAGAAGGATCTATATGCTCCTCTGTCCATAGGATTCTCCAGGCAAGAATACTGAAGTGGATTGCCATTTCCTCCTCCAAGGGATCCTCCTGATCCAAGGATCAAACTTGCATCTATTTGTCTCCTGCATTGGCAGGTGGTTCTTTGCCACTAGCACTACCTGGGAAGCCCAGTATTAGGTAAGGAACTATACTAATTGCTGTGAAATGGTTTTATCGCTTTGGCTAAAATGTGGAGGAAGGGAAGTCATCTTATAAAAGGGCTTCACACAGCAGGATTATCTTGTGCCATCTGAAACATTATTATCATCCTTTCTTTAAAATATTTTCTGGTATTTGGTGATTCTACAGTGCATACGGCCGTTACTCCCACTTTTTTGAGTGTGAATTCTTTATTTATTGATTTTGTTATATCTCTCGCATGATGTTGACCCTACTCAGATGTATTATTGTTCTTAGGGTAGACGCATGACTCAGACCTGCACAACCAGAATACTTCACATTCCTAGGTAGACTGCTTGAGGAATAAAAATATGCCTCAACAGAATGAATGAATTCCCAAAAGGACCTCCAGGTGATCACAGAAACTACCAGGAAAGGCTCTTTTCCAAAGTCTTTGCTGAGCTCTGGCAGATGTGCACGCAATGGGCCGCTGGAACCATCTTGCCGTTATGCAAGAAGAGCTTATCTGAGATTGAGACTAATACAGAGAAAGCAAAGCCTAGAGATGAGAAGAAGCAGGCTTCCTGATTACACTGAGTACCTGGATCCCAAAAGTCTACTACCTGAAATATTGGGAATATAGCCAATAAATTCCCCTTTTCTGTGTAAGCAGAAGCTGTTTTAACTCATAATTAGTTTTGTCACATGCAACTAAAATTAATCAAACTAGAATTTGTGAATCTGTAGAGGAAGCCCACAGTTGCCCCACTTCTTCACATCACTAGATACCCAAGAAGCCCTTCTAAAATTGAGGTTATTGCTATGCCACAGGAAAAGAAGGAGAGTGCTATCATATCTTATCTGACTTTCATCTTATATGCTGATTTTTTATAAACGAACCCTCATGAAAGATGTAACTTCACAATCCTATTTAACTCTCACAGCAGCAAACACATTTACGGACATTTATTAATGTCAAGGCTTAATGCAAAAACAAAATGACATAGATCTTAGAGGAACACTTTAGAATTCTCTACCTGCTGCCAGTTCACCACTAGGGGTTAGATTTTCTCTTCAAGCCAGATTTTTCTGAATGTCCAAATATCTGCTATATGGCCTCTGCCCAGAATTTTTTACCTTACATGGGAATCAAGAAATAACCATCTAAAGTTGATAGATTAAGAAATTAAAGATTAAATATAATATTTAAATGTGTGACAGGTGATCAACAGAACACTAAATATTTAACAAACATTGGGTGAGGGAAGAGACTGTGTAAGTGATATAGATTTATCATTTTTCACATTCAGAGGTGAAATGAAATGCCTAAAGTTGAAAATCCAAGAAATAATGTAAGTATGGGCTTCCCAGGTGGCGCTAGAGGTACAGAATCCACCTGCCAATTCAGGAGATGCGGTTTCCTTCCCTGGGTTGGGAAGATCCCACTTTCTTGCCTGGAGAATTCCATGGACAGAGGAGCCTATCAGGCTACAGTCCATGGGGTCACAGAGTCATCAGACATGACTGAGTGCGCGCGCGCGTGCGCACACACACACACACACACACACACCCAATGTAAGCATATAATGTGGAGTTATGAAAATAGCCCCCCAAAGAAAGCAAGACAGAGACTGATATTCATTATAATCTCTCTAAGGGCAACCAGGCTGAGAAGGGAGGGATGCTTCACTTTCAATTCTCTTTAGACATTTCCTTTTTGTATGTATGTACGTATAACTTACAATTTTTAAAAAATTGGCCAGAACTTATGGTAAAGGGTCTATCTGCAATGCGGGAGAACTGGGTTCCATCCCTGAGTAGGGAAGATCCGCTGGAGAAGGAAATGGCAATCCACTCCAGTACTATTGCCTGGAAAATCCCATGGACAGAGGCGCCTGGTAGGCTACAGTCCAAGGGGTTGCAAAGAGTCAGACACGACTGAGCAACTTCACTTTCACTGTTTATCTAGGCAGCTTGCTCCCTGTTCTCCAAAATGTCCATTTCAAGCATTCTTTACTCCATCACACAGACTCCATCTCAGCTCCCATCTCCAATCTTTACAAACTTTTTTTTTCTTTTAAAATGGAGGCAAGATTTCTCCATCTACCTGAGGTTAATCTCTCCTCCTCCATGTTGGATCCCAGACCCTCTGACTTCTTCAGAAAATTTCTTTTACCCCCCACTTTTCGACCGTATCCTCAAACCCTCTCTCCTTTAGCTTCTCCCAGTCAGCTGGTACACACACTGAAGCTACTCTCATGTAAAATTTTAAAACTGCCTGGATCCATGACCCTCTCTAGCTTCCTCTCTCTTCTCTCTTTCACAGCCGATGTCTCCGTTTCCTACTCCTGAGGTTACTCCAAGAGTCTGCCTCCATCACTCCACCCAAACTGNCCGTAGGTCTGGAAGTGTTCGTGGGCCTGCTGCTATGTGAGCAGTCTCAGGGACATGGTGTCCACAGCCACCTCTAGCCCCAGCTGCTGGGTGACCTCCACCATGTGGTCATTAGCCAGCTACAAGGAGGCCAGCATGGAGCGACACACTTCAAAAGCAGGCTGGCCTACCACTAGCTTTGCAAAGGGATGCCACTGGTTGAGTTGGCTGAACCTCAAGACCTGGTCCCCACAGGTATGGATGTCAAAGGGCACGTGCTCCTCCTGCTCCTGGAGCAGGGTCTGGATGGTGTCCTCCCAGGCCCGGACGTGCTGCTTCAGCTCTGTCTCCTGGATGAGCTCCTGCTTCCAGGTGGTGACGAAGAGCTCCACATTCTTTTGGACCAGCTCTTCACAGCGCAGGGACACTGGTGTGGCTGCGGCCTCCCTGTCTGCCTTTTCCCTGGGCTCTGCCCCCTTGGGCTCTGTGTACTCCTCGGGCTCTAGAAAGTCATCTGCTGCTCCCAGGTCTTCCACGCAGTCCTTCAGGCGGTCTTCCTTCACAGGCTACTGCCCCTCCTCAGCCCTTGGAGGTGGCACTGCTCAGCCACCTTCCTTCTCTGCAGCTTCTGGAGTGTCTCCAGCTGCTCCTTCACATGCTTCCAGTAAAGAACCTCCACGGCTGTGAAGGAAGGGCCCTTTCGCCAGGGCCTCCTGCTGATGGCGTGGGGCTGGGTACCACTGGTGGAAGTCCTGCAGCTTGACGCCACCCTTCCTCTTTCGCTTCTGTCCTGGCGCCTCCTCCACGTGGGAGGCACGGAGTAGGGCCTCCCTTTCCAGCAGCGCTCAGAATCCAGGGAGTCGAAGGGCTCCAGGCCCTGAGGTCTGGCTATTTCATGTTGATCCAGGTTGATCCAGGGGTCTGGGGTCTCCTTCAGCCAGGATGCAGGCTCCAAGGACCCCTTCCGCTCCAGGAGTGGGCAGCAGTCTGCTCTGGGCTCCTGGGGCTCAATGGGGACCTCAGAGGTGGAGGCCTCAGTGGGCTCTGCTGTCCACTCCGCATTNCAGCAGCGCTCAGAATCCAGGGAGTCGAAGGGCTCCAGGCCCTGAGGTCTGGCTGTTTCATGTTGATCCAGGGGTCTGGGGTCTCCTTCAGCCAGGATGCAGGCTCCAAGTCCCCCTTCCGCTCCAGGAGTGGACAGCAGTCTGCTCTGGGCTCCTGGGGCTCAATGGGGACCTCAGAGGTGGAGGCCTCAGTGGGCTCTGCTGTCCGCTCCGCATTCTCTTCAGCCTCTTCTGCACCCCCGCTTCTGGGCACTGGGCCCTCTGGAGAGGTGCCTGGCTGCTGGGAGATGCTGAGCACCAGGCCGGGACTCCCCCACACAGAGACTTCCATGGGCTGCTCCTCAACCCTACCAGGCTCCTTCTGGTTCCTTGGCAGCAGTGCCTCCGTGAGAGACACTCTCACCGGCTCTAACAAGAATGTTGTTCTGGGCCGGGGAGTCATGCTAAAATGCTTGCGGCGGGCCAGGACCTCCCCCTGCCAGCTGTACAGGGGGTTACTATTCTTCATCTCATCGGGGGCTACCGGGCATCGGGCAGGANGGGCCTGGCTGCTGGGAGATGCTGAGCACCGGGCCGGGACTCCCCCACACAGAGACTTCCATGGACTGCTCCTCAACCCTACCAGGCTTCTTCTGGTTCCTTGGCAGCAGTGCCTCCATGAGAGACACTCTCACCGGCTCCAACAAGAACGTTGTTCTGGGCCGGGGAGTCATGCTAAAATGCTTGCGGTGGGCCAGGACCTCCCCCTGCCAGCTGTACAGGGGGTTACTATTCTTCATCTCATCGGGGGCTACCGGGCATCGGGCAGGAGGAGGATGAGGGCCTCCCTGGGAACCTGGTCACCCCGAGAGGTTAACACAGGAGTCAGAGAGGTCGTCCAATGACAGGAGTTATGCGCCGCCTCCCGGGGGGGCCCTAGAGCTGCCTCCCCTACGGTCCCATCTTCCGGCTCGGAGGAGGGCTGCTTGGCCCGCTTCTGGTCAGGGATGAAGTTGAGAGGTGGGCCAGGGTGTCGAGCTAGTCCGCCTTCTGACTGGAGATACAGCGGAGCCCTGCGTCCACTGTGCCGCCTCAGTGAAGTCCATTGTGGTTTTGCCTTTGTCGAAAGAAATGCAGATCTGGTCCAGCTCCTCGAGATACTCGCCCAGCTGGGCCGCCACGTCCACCTCCCAGTTTCTGCTGAGGTAGCGGGTGGCTAGCAGGAGGTGGGCGAAGAAGCTCCTCAACGTCCTCCATGTTCAGGAGCGGCGGGATCAGCCCGGGGACCGCAGTGCCGGCTTTGAGAGGGGCCAGTGTGCTCAGCCCCCCACTAGTTCTGGAGCCATTCTCCTCCACTCCATTTTAAATGAAGTTTCTCTCTGTTCACAGAACAGCTTCTGACACAGGGCACTATGCCCTTCTTAAAACATTCTCATCATTGACTTTCAGGACACACACATATCACCACTGTGATTATGTTAACAAAAGCTCAGCCTGCCTGTACCCCAATGCTGAATCAAATCCTGGGAACAGTTTTGGGAGAAGTAAAAAAGGGTAGATAGCTTTATTGCTTTACCAGGCAAAGGGTGACAGACTAGACTTCCGACTCAAGAAACTGTGTCTCAACCCTGGAGAATTTGCTGACGGGTTTGAACAGGAGTTCAAAAGGTGGGAGTCTCTGACAAGATTAGGGCATGAGCACGGCTTGTGTGTGGGTGTGTTAGTCTGTGGGTGTGTTAGTCGCTCAGGGTCCTCTGTCCATGGGATTCTCCAGGCAAGAATACTGGAGTGGATTGTCATGCCCTTCTCCAGGGGATTTCCCAACCCAGGGATTGAACCTAGGTCTCCTGGTGGCTCAGAGGTTAAAGCGTCTGCCTCCAATGCGGGAGACCCAGGTTCGTTTGATCCCTGGGTCAGGAAAATCCCCTGGAGAAGGAAATGGCAATCCACTCCAGTATTCTTGCCTGGAGAATCCCATGGTCGGAGAAGCCTAGTAGGTTACAGTCCACGGGGTTGCAAAGAGCTGGACACGACTGAGCGACTTCACCTTCACCTTCACCTCCTGCATTGCAGGCAGATTCTTTACTGTCTGAGCTCCCAGGGAAGCCCTTAATCTTGTCTCACGTGATGGCCTCCTAATCTTAATAAGTGTGTCTGATCCCTTTAATCTCATGTCAGGTGATTTCTTGATCTTCTCTGTGTTCACTTCTCTCCTAAAGGCCAGCCCAACCTGGTTCAGGGGACTGTCTTTTTCCAAAGGTCCAGGCAGAGCCTCCAAGCCAGGCTTCATGCACTGCAAACTTCCAGATGTTCAAGCTGGTTTTAGAAAAGGCAGAGGAACTAGAGATCAAATTGCCAACATCCGCTGGATCATCAAAAAAGCAAAGAGTTCCAGAAAAACATCTATTTCTGCTTTATTGACTATGCCAAAGCCTTTGACTGCGTGGATCACAATAAACTGTGGAAAATTCTGAAAGAGATGGGAATACCAGACCACGTGACCTGCTTCCTGACAGATCTGTAGTCAGGTCAGGAAGCAACAGTTAGAACTGGACATGGAACAATGGACAGGTTCCAAATAGGAAAAGAAATACGTCAAGGCTGTATATTGTCACCCTGCTTATTCAACTTCTATGCAGAGTACATCATGAGAAATGCTGGGCTGGATGAGGCACAAGCTGGAATGAAGATTGCTGGGAGAAATATCAGTAACCTCAGATATGCAGATGACACCACCCTTACGGCAGAAAGTGAAGAAGAACTAAAGAGCCTCTTGGTTGTTCCTTTGATGAATTATCTGGCATGGGGGAGATGGCAAGTATGATTCCACACGTAGATGATATCTGGACACTTTATTATTTATTTAAATTTTTTATTGGAATATAAAAATTGCTTTACAGTGTTGTGTTCGTGTCTCCTGTATAACCAGGTGAATCAGCTATATGTGTTCATATACCCCTCCCTCTTGAGCACCTCTCCCGAGCCTCCCTCCGATGCATGCCACCCTTCTAGCTCATCACAGAGCACTGAGCTGAGCTCCCTGTGCTACACAACCTCTCCTTCGCCCGTGAGTTCACAAGTCCATTCTCTTAAGTCTGCATCTTTATTCCTGTCCTGCAAACAGGTTCATCAGTATCATTTTTATAGAATCCATATCTATGCATTAATATATGATATTTGGTTTCCTCTTCCTTTTTTAAAAAAATACACAGATTCCACTTTGCCAAAAAAGAGGCTAATGATTTACATTTAATGACTTCAAATTATATGTGTGTGTGTGTGTGCAGGTATATATAAACTTAGTCTAAGAAATAAAAATGACCTTTCAATGTTCCTAGCTATTCAAAAATAAATTACTTTTATTTGTAATATAGAGAAAACATGATTGCTAGTTTGGGGCATTTAATAACTTACTAAATTGAATTATTTCCGGTTTTCCTCAAATAACATAAATTTCAGATTAGCATTACTGTAGACTGCTCAGTCTCTGTCATGTCCTCCTCTTTGTGACCCCATGAACTGCAGCCCACAGGCTCCTTTGTTGATGGGATTTTCCAGGCAAGGATACTGGATATCTGGACATTTTAAACCAAGAATTTTCTTTTCTTTTTTTCGCCCTGTAGCAGTCCAGCCATGTTGCTTTGGAGGGCACTCAAATAGGGCCTGGATTTCAAAACTGATTGTTAAAATTATAATGAAAGCATTTTGGGCTGAAAGCTGGAGTATTTGTTATTTGCAGGAGCCAGATGCTTGACCTAAAAGATATATGCCTTTTTTTTTTTTTAAGGTTTACTTTGCATATGAAGGTTCAGGGCATAGACCACGGACCATGAAGTTAAGAATAATACCATATATCGTACTAAAAAAAAACTGCCTTCTCACTATAAGGAGACATTACTGGACTAAAGGGAGGAAGAATTCAGAGAGAAAAGGAGAGAAGGGACTTGTGAAAACCAATGAGGGTAGGGTGGGCTGAGGGGGAGGGACTGTTGACTCTGCCTCAGTTCAGTTCAGTCGCTCAGTCGTGTCCGACTCTTTGCGACCCCAAGGACTGCAGCACGCCAGGCCTCCCTGTCCATCACCAGCTCCCAGAGTTTACTCAAACTCATGCCCATTGAGTCGGTGACGCCATCCAACCATCTCAACACCTAATATTAGAAACATAAGCAAGTCGGGAGTAATGTTAAGAGTGGACATTCTAAAAGGGAAAAAAAATGCAAAGAAAAAAATGCTCTAAGAGGGTAAAGGAAAGACAAATGCATTTGGGGCCGTGGAGACAAACGCATTTCTCCTTTCCGTCCAGCTAGGCGTTCCTGTTTGTAAATTTAACGAAATACGGAGACAGAAGTTCCTGGTGCAGCGTTTCATATAGACCAAAAACCCACCCAAGAGGAAGCAGTACAGCCTGGACTGAACTGCGAAAACCAAACCCGAATCTTCGGGATCAGGGCTGGTTTCAAAGACTGGGCTCCACAGAGCAACATCGAACTGGATAAAAGTTATCACTGATCTTTATTAGCACAATTTAAACGAATATGCAGCTGCACATCCCTAAATGCCCCGAGACCCAAACGGCTTCAAAATGCCTCGCTTATCTATATTCGAAACGGCGCTGGATGCTGTTTTCCACATAACCAAAAGATGAAAGCGAACTTTATTTTGGCCCTGCTCGAAACCAGAGTCCTGGGGCCGAGACGCCAGACCTCGCGTTGGGACCGCAGCTCGAGTCGGCGGGGACGCGCGCTAGACGCGAGGACTCGGCGGGCCCCGCCCCGCCAGTCCGCATTCCCAGCTGCCCTCGGCCGCCCCCAGGAGCGACGGGCCAGGCGCGGGAGGGAGGAAGCCGGAGCGCGCGGCGTCACAAAGCCGACTCGGAACGGGGAGACGGGCGCGGAGGTCGAGGGTACCCCAGGCGAACCCACAGGCGGACAGCCCCCTTGGGGCGGGAGGCGCGCGCCCGCCCGCCCTCGCTCCGCCTCCCCTCCCCCCGCTGCCGTCGGGGCGGCAGCGTCGCGGCAGCTCGCGCGCCGCAAAGCGTCCTGGGAGAGCCGGCTCGCGCCGGAAGGACGCGCGGGCGCTCAGCGGCGACGAGGTTATAAAAGGGAAGGAGCCGGCGGCGGGCGGAAGTGGGCGGTTCAGCTGCTCTCCGCGCTGTTGTTTGGTGTTTGGGCCTCTGGAGGGGCGTTCTCTGGAGGGCTGCCGGTGCAGGCCGCAGTGACAGGGCCGCTCGCCCCGCGCCCCCCGCCTGCCTCCCGGCTCAGAGTCCGCTACCGGCCTCCGCGACCCGCAGGCCCAACATGGCGCAGGAGGTGTCGGAATACCTGAGCCAGAACCCGCGAGTGGCCGCCTGGGTGGAGGCGCTGCGCTGCGACGGCGAGACCGACAAACACTGGCGCCACCGCCGAGAGTTCCTGCTCCGCAACGCCGGGGACCTGGCCCCGGCCGGCGGTGCTGCCTCCGCTCCCCGGGAGGAGGCCGCCGACGCCGAGAGCGGGACCCGCAATCGGCAGCTGCAGCAGCTCATCTCCTTTTCCATGGCCTGGGCCAACCACATCTTCCTTGGGTGCCGGTGAGCCCGCGTCCTCCGTTTCCCGAGGCCCGAAGCCGTTGGCCGGGAGGGGGGAGTGGTGAAGCGCGGGAATCCGCGGGACCTGCTGCCCTCTAAGGGCGAGAAGGCCGTCTCTAGCAGAAGCCGACACAATTCACGGTCTGGAGGTGCCCCCGTAGCGTGGGGAGCTGCCATTGGTGTCGTTGGCGATGAGCTGACAATGCTCTTCGGGGGGGAGTGACACTAAACCTAAATTAGGTTTTTAAGAAAGGGCCCCGCCTCCCAGTCCCTGGGCGTTTGTGT
>SJYW01002319.1:861303-933153 GCA_006410735.1 Raphicerus campestris | reverse complement strand
GAGAGGTGGGCCAGGGTGTCGAGCTAGTCCGCCTTCTGACTGGAGATACAGCGGAGCCCTGCGTCCACTGTGCAGCCTCAGTGAAGTCCATTGTGGTTTTGCCTTTGTCGAAAGAAATGCAGATCTGGTCCAGCTCCTCGAGATACTCGCCCAGCTGGGCCGCCACGTCCACCTCCCAGTTTCTGCTGAGGTAGCGGGTGGCTAGCAGGAGGTGGGCGAAGAAGCTCCTCAACGTCCTCCATGTTCAGGAGCGGCGGGATCAGCCCGGGGACCGCAGTGCCGGCTTCGAGAGGGGCCAGTGTGCTCAGCCCGCCACTAGTTCTGGAGCCATTCTCCTCCACTCCATTTTAAATGAAGTTTCTCTCTGTTCACAGAACAGCTTCTGACACAGGGCACTATGCTCTTCTTAAAACATTCTCATCATTGACTTTCAGGACACACACATATCACCACTGTGATTATGTTAACAAAAGCTCAGCCTGCCTGTACCCCAATGCTGAATCAAATCCTGGGAACAGTTCTGGGAGAAGTAAAAAAGGGTAGATAGCTTTATTGCTTTACCAGGCAAAGGGTGACAGACTAGACTTCTGCCTCAAGAAACTGTGTCTCAACCCTGGAGAATTTGCTGACGGGTTTGAACAGGAGTTCAAAAGGTGGGAGTCTCTGACAAGATTAGGGCATGAGCACGGCTTGTGTGTGGGTGTGTTAGTCTGTGGGTGTGTTAGTTGCTCAGGGTCCTCTGTCCATGGGATTCTCCAGGCAAGAATACTGGAGTGGATTGTCATGCCCTTCTCCAGGGGATTTCCCAACCCAGGGATTGAACCTAGGTCTCCTGGTGGCTCAGAGGTTAAAGCGTCTGCCTCCAATGCGGGAGACCCAGGTTCGTTTGATCCCTGGGTCAGGAAAATCCCCTGGAGAAGGAAATGGCAATCCACTCCAGTATTCTTGCCTGGAGAATCCCATGGTCGGAGAAGCCTAGTAGGTTACAGTCCACGGGGTTGCAAAGAGCTGGACACGACTGAGCGACTTCACCTTCACCTTCACCTCCTGCATTGCAGGCAGATTCTTTACTGTCTGAGCTCCCAGGGAAGCCCTTAATCTTGTCTCACGTGATGGCCTCCTAATCTTAATAAGTGTGTCTGATCCCTTTAATCTCATGTCAGGTGATTTCTTGATCTTCTCTGTGTTCACTTCTCTCCTAAAGGCCAGCCCAACCTGGTTCAGGGGACTGTCTTTTTCCAAAGGTCTAGGCAGAGCCTCCAAGCCAGGCTTCATGCACTGCAAACTTCCAGATGTTCAAGCTGGTTTTAGAAAAGGCAGAGGAACTAGAGATCAAATTGCCAACATCTGCTGGATCATCAAAAAAGCAAGAGTTCCAGAAAAACATCTATTTCTGCTTTATTGACTATGCCAAAGCCTTTGACTGTGTCGATCACAATAAACTGTGGAAAATTCTGAAAGAGATGGGAATACCAGACCACGTGACCTGCTTCCTGAGAGATCTGTAGTCAGGTCAGGAAGCAACAGTTAGAACTGGACATGGAGCAATGGACAGGTTCCAAATAGGAAAAGAAATACGTCAAGGCTGTATATTGTCACCCTGCTTATTCAACTTCTATGCAGAGTACATCATGAGAAATGCTGGGCTGGATGAAGCACAAGCTGGAATGAAGATGGCTGGGAGAAATATCAGTAACCTCAGATATGCAGATGACACCACCCTTACGGCAGAAAGTGAAGAACTAAAGAGCCTCTTGGTTGTTCCTTTGATGAATTATCTGGCATGGGGGAGATGGCAAGTATGATTCCACACGTAGATGATATCTGGACACTTTATTATTTAAATTTTTTATTGGAATATAAAAATTGCTTTACAGTGTTGTGTTCGTGTCTCCTGTATAACCAGGTGAATCAGCTATATGTGTTCATATACCCCTCCCTCTTGAGCACCTCTCCCGAGCCTCCCTCCGATGCATGCCACCCTTCTAGCTCATCACAGAGCACTGAGCTGAGCTCCCTGTGCTACACAACCTCTCCTTCGCCCGTGAGTTCACAAGTCCATTCTCTTAAGTCTGCATCTTTATTCCTGTCCTGCAAACAGGTTCATCAGTATCATTTTTATAGAATCCATATCTATGCATTAATATATGATATTTGGTTTCCTCTTCCTTTTTTAAAAAAATACACAGATTCCACTTTGCCAAAAAAGAGGCTAATGATTTACATTTAATGACTTCAAATTATATGTGTGTGTGTGTATGTGTGTGTGTGTGCAGGTATATATAAACTTAGTCTAAGAAATAAAAATGACCTTTCAATGTTCCTAGCTATTCAAAAATAAATTACTTTTATTTGTAATATAGAGAAAACATGATTGCTAGTTTGGGGCATTTAATAACTTACTAAATTGAATTATTTCCGGTTTTCCTCAAATAACATAAATTTCAGATTAGCATTACTGTAGACTGCTCAGTCTCTGTCATGTCCTCCTCTTTGTGACCCCATGAACTGCAGCCCACAGGCTCCTTTGTTGATGGGATTTTCCAGGCAAGGATACTGGATATCTGGACATTTTAAACCAAGAATTTTCTTTTCTTTTTTTCGCCCTGTAGCAGTCCAGCCATGTTGCTTTGGAGGGCACTCAAATAGGGCCTGGATTTCAAAACTGATTGTTAAAATTATAATGAAAGCATTTTGGGCTGAAAGCTGGAGTATTTGTTATTTGCAGGAGCCAGATGCTTGACCTAAAAGATATATGCCTTTTTTTTTTTTAAGGTTTACTTTGCATATGAAGGTTCAGGGCATAGACCACGGACCATGAAGTTAAGAATAATACCATATATCGTACTAAAAAAAAACTGCCTTCTCACTATAAGGAGACATTACTGGACTAAAGGGAGGAAGAATTCAGAGAGAAAAGGAGAGAAGGGACTTGTGAAAACCAGTGAGGGTAGGGTGGGCTGAGGGGGAGGGACTGTTGACTCTGCCTCAGTTCAGTTCAGTCGCTCAGGCTCAGTCGTGTCCGACTCTTTGCGACCCCAAGGACTGCAGCACGCCAGGCCTCCCTGTCCATCACCAGCTCCCAGAGTTTACTCAAACTCATGCCCATTGAGTCGGTGACGCCATCCAACCATCTCAACACCTAATATTAGAAACATAAGCAAGTCGGGAGTAATGTTAAGAGTGGACATTCTAAAAGGGAAAAAAAATGCAAAGAAAAAAATGCTCTAAGAGGGTAAAGGAAAGACAAATGCATTTGGGGCCGTGGAGACAAACGCATTTCTCCTTTCCGTCCAGCTAGGCGTTCCTGTTTGTAAATTTAACGAAATACGGAGACAGAAGTTCCTGGTGCAGCGTTTCATATAGACCAAAAACCCACCCAAGAGGAAGCAGTACAGCCTGGGCTGAACTGCGAAAACCAAACCCGAATCTTCGGGATCAGGGCTGGTTTCAAAGACTGGGCTCCACAGAGCAACATCGAACTGGATAAAAGTTATCACTGATCTTTATTAGCACAATTTAAACGAATATGCAGCTGCACATCCCTAAATGCCCCGAGACCCAAACGGCTTCAAAATGCCTCGCTTATCTATATTCGAAACGGCGCTGGATGCTGTTTTCCACATAACCAAAAGATGAAAGCGAACTTTATTTTGGCCCTGCTCGAAACCAGCGTCCTGGGGCCGAGACGCCAGACCTCGCGTTGGGACCGCAGCTCGAGTCGGCGGGGACGCGCGCTAGACGCGAGGACTCGGCGGGCCCCGCCCCGCCAGTCCGCATTCCCAGCTGCCCTCGGCCGCCCCCAGGAGCGACGGGCCAGGCGCGGGAGGGAGGAAGCCGGAGCGCGCGGCGTCACAAAGCCGACTCGGAACGGGGAGACGGGCGCGGAGGTCGAGGGTACCCCAGGCGAACCCACAGGCGGACAGCCCTCTTGGGGCGGGAGGCGCGCCCCCGCCCGCCCTCGCTCCGCCTCCCCTCCCCGCGCTGCCGTCGGGGCGGCAGCGTCGCGGCAGCTCGCGCGCCGCAAAGCGTCCTGGGAGAGCCGGCTCGCGCCGGAAGGACGCGCGGGCGCTCAGCGGCGACGAGGTTATAAAAGGGAAGGAGCCGGCGGCGGGCGGAAGTGGGCGGTTCAGCTGCTCTCCGCGCTGTTGTTTGGTGTTTGGGCCTCTGGAGGGGCGTTCTCTGGAGGGCTGCCGGTGCAGGCCGCAGTGACAGGGCCGCTCGCCCCGCGCCCCCCGCCTGCCTCCCGGCTCAGAGTCCGCTACCGGCCTCCGCGACCCGCAGGCCCAACATGGCGCAGGAGGTGTCGGAATACCTGAGCCAGAACCCGCGAGTGGCCGCCTGGGTGGAGGCGCTGCGCTGCGACGGCGAGACCGACAAACACTGGCGCCACCGCCGAGAGTTCCTGCTCCGCAACGCCGGGGACCTGGCCCCGGCCGGCGGTGCTGCCTCCGCTCCCCGGGAGGAGGCCGCCGACGCCGAGAGCGGGACCCGCAATCGGCAGCTGCAGCAGCTCATCTCCTTTTCCATGGCCTGGGCCAACCACATCTTCCTTGGGTGCCGGTGAGCCCGCGTCCTCCGTTTCCCGAGGCCCGAAGCCGTTGGCCGGGAGGGGGGAGTGGTGAAGCGCGGGAATCCGCGGGACCTGCTGCCCTCTAAGGGCGAGAAGGCCGTCTCTAGCAGAAGCCGACACAATTCACGGTCTGGAGGTGCCCCCGTAGCGTGGGGAGCTGCCATTGGTGTCGTTGGCGATGAGCTGACAATGCTCTTCGGGGGGGAGTGACACTAAACCTAAATTAGGTTTTTAAGAAAGGGCCCCGCCTCCCAGTCCCTGGGCGTTTGTGTGCGAAGTTCCAGGAAACCGAAAGTTCCTGGCGGTTGGTTCAGTTTCTTGTTTACTATCAGGAAATGCAGTTCCTGTGGCCTGCAGGTTTTGTACCCTAGAGGTGGCAGCGGAGCAAAAACACTTTCTGAAGCGCCTCTCCTCCCTTCTTGTTACAGGTACCCTCAAAAAGTTATGGATAAAATACTTGGTATGGCTGAAGGCATCAAAGTGACAGATGCTCCAATCCATATCACAAGAGACGAACTGGTTGCCAAGGTGAAGAAAAGAGGGATATCGAGTAGCAATGGTTAGCAGATCATAGATGTGAACATACATAGGAGTTTAGAACTTAAGTTTGATGTAATTAGGAATTACCGTTATTACTAATTTTTAATGAGTTGTAATTTTTATAATAAGTTGGAATGTTAAATTATGTGTTTATGTGCTTTAGGCTTTGAATTTGATAGTTTCCTTTGACTGCCATGAGATTTCGAAGTGTCAAATGTTACCTGTTAATTTTTTAATGTTAGAAATTATTGATGTTATTCAAAGCTGTTTTGAGAATTAAGTTATTCCACACTTTGTAAAGAATCTACAAATCCTGAAGTAGTTTCACCTTACCTTGTGCCTTTGTTTTAATATGTGTATCTGTCTTGTACATTTTGAGCTGATGTATGTGTGTGAAGTATACTTACGTATTTGCTTTCCTTTTTTTCAGAAGGGGTAGAAGAGCCAGCCAAAAAACGAGCCATAGAAGGGAAAAACAATTCTGCAGTTGAGCAAGATCGTCTGAAAATTCCTGCTAAAACATCAGCTCAGCAGGAGAACAGCTCAACCTGTTCAGGTTCCTCTTCCAAATCAGAGAGTAGTGGGAACTCGGCTCGGAGCTCCAGCACCCCAAGTCAGAATAGTACCACAAGTGATGGGGAGCGTGCAGTTGCCAGCCAAAGCAGCAGCAGCACTGGCTCTCAGGCCACAGCGGTAGGGTCTGGAAAAGCTTCTGAACCAGAAGTTCCAGATAAACATGGTTCAGCATCATTTGTTTCTTCATTGTTGAAATCCAGTGTGAATAGTCATGTAACCCAGTCCACTGATTCCAGACAACAAAGTGGATCACCGAAAAAGAGTGCTTTGGAAGGCTCGTCCGCCTCAGCCTCTCAAAGCGTCTCAGAGATTGAGTTACCCTTGCTGGGCTCCTCAGGAAGCTCAGAAGTAGAGTTGCCACTGTTGTCTTCTAAACCTAGTTCAGAGACAGCTTCCAGCGGGTTAACTTCTAAAGCCAGTTCAGAGGCAGGTGTTTCGTCATCAGTTTCTAAAAACACTTCGTCATCAGGCACATCTTCACTAACCCTCAAGAGCAACACCTCAGTGAACACAATGCTGACTTCCAAAAGCGCTTCCCAGGTAGCTGCATCACTGTTAGCTTCCAAGAACAGCTCCCAGACCAGCGGCTCTCTGGTCTCCAAAAACACTGCCATAGCAAGTGTGTCCCAGCTGGCTTCTAAGAGTAGTTCTCAGACCAGCACGGCACAGCTGCCTTCCAAAAGTTCTTCACAGTCAAGTGAGAGTTCTGTTAAGTTCTCTTGTTGCAAGTTAACCAACGAAGATGTGAAGCAGAAACAACCTTTTTTCAATAGACTGTATAAAACAGTGGCATGGAAGTTGGTGGCTGTCGGTGGCTTTAGTCCCAATGTGAATCATGGTGAGCTCTTAAACGCAGCTATTGAGGCTCTGAAAGCCACACTGGATGTGTTTTTTGTCCCGCTAAAAGAACTGGCAGATCTGCCTCAAAACAAGAGTTCTCAAGAAAGTATTGTTTGTGAATTGAGATGTAAGTCTGTGTATTTGGGCACTGGCTGTGGAAAAAGCAAAGAAAATGCTAAAGCAGTTGCATCAAGAGAAGCCTTGAAGTTATTTCTCAAGAAAAAGGTAGTGGTAAAAATATGTAAAAGGAAATACAGAGGCAGTGAAATAGAAGACTTAGTACTCCTCGATGAAGAATCAAGGCCTGTAAACTTGCCTCCAGCATTAAAACATCCTCAAGAATTACTGTAATATGTCCAAAATATCACTGTGTACATTATCTGGTATTTGAAGAGAAAAACTGGCTTACTTTTGTATATGAAACACAAGCTTTCACAAATTTTGTATTGCTTTTTTCCAGTTTTGCAGAAAATTTACATTCTAGTTCTCTTCACACAGTGGAAGTTGTAAATAATTTGTGAATGACAGTATACATTAAAAGGTTTGTGCATTACCGGCATACCAGTATGCTGTTTTATTTGCTGAAGAAAATACTGTCTTCTATTTTTAANAGCGCTTCCCAGGTAGCTGCATCACTGTTAGCTTCCAAGAACAGCTCCCAGACCAGCGGCTCTCTGGTCTCCAAAAACACTGCCATAGCAAGTGTGTCCCAGCTGGCTTCTAAGAGTAGTTCTCAGACCAGCACGGCACAGCTGCCTTCCAAAAGTTCTTCACAGTCGAGTGAGAGTTCTGTTAAGTTCTCTTGTTGCAAGTTAACCAACGAAGATGTGAAGCAGAAACAACCTTTTTTCAATAGACTGTATAAAACAGTGGCATGGAAGTTGGTGGCTGTCGGTGGCTTTAGTCCCAATGTGAATCATGGTGAGCTCTTAAACGCAGCTATTGAGGCTCTGAAAGCCACACTGGATGTGTTTTTTGTCCCGCTAAAAGAACTGGCAGATCTGCCTCAAAACAAGAGTTCTCAAGAAAGTATTGTTTGTGAATTGAGATGTAAGTCTGTGTATTTGGGCACTGGCTGTGGAAAAAGCAAAGAAAATGCTAAAGCAGTTGCATCAAGAGAAGCCTTGAAGTTATTTCTCAAGAAAAAGGTAGTGGTAAAAATATGTAAAAGGAAATACAGAGGCAGTGAAATAGAAGACTTAGTACTCCTCGATGAAGAATCAAGGCCTGTAAACTTGCCTCCAGCATTAAAACATCCTCAAGAATTACTGTAATATGTCCAAAATATCACTGTGTACATTATCTGGTATTTGAAGAGAAAAACTGGCTTACTTTTGTATATGAAACACAAGCTTTCACAAATTTTGTATTGCTTTTTTCCAGTTTTGCAGAAAATTTACATTCTAGTTCTCTTCACACAGTGGAAGTTGTAAATAATTTGTGAATGACAGTATACATTAAAAGGTTTGTGCATTACCGGCATACCAGTATGCTGTTTTATTTGCTGAAGAAAATACTGTCTTCTATTTTTAATGACACATTAGGTACGATGTGTAGTTCTGTAGTCTTAAAATTTTTGTACTACTTTCAATTTGGTGAAAAATGTATAAGTTGTCTACCATGCTTTTTCTTTTCCTAGCTGAATAAACTTTGACGTTAAAGAAAAGGGGACCATAGTATTTGAAGGTCTGAAAGTCTGTGAAGCTTAAGGTTTTAAGAATGTTGCCCATAATATTGAACGCCTGTTAAAGAATAAAAGAGAATAGTTGCCTCAGACTATTTTTATGAGAAGTTGTAAGCATTTTTAAGATATAAAGCAGTGTAAAATACTTGTTTATTTTATTCTGAAGTTGTTTGAAATTCACCATGATTTTGACCTCTGCAGATTCTTTAAGTGGGTTAATTTATGTTTTGAGGTAAACTACAATTTACCCTTTTTCTTAAAGACATAAATGTGGGTTTCTATATTAAGCATATTTTGTGACTACTATAATTAACGGATTGATTTGTTTAGATATTAAATGCTTTAAGCTATTTTACCTTTTCAAGAAGTTGTGGTTTTTTTTCACCCCTGAAGTCAGAACCAATTCTTGCGAAAAGGCTTCATGTTATTAGTCGTCGTAAGTTACAACGGTAATTTTTCACAGCTTGATACAGTTTTCTGTGGGTAGTGAGGTTAACAGTTTGCAAGTCTAGAAGCAGAACCAGGTGTTTTATTTTTGTTTACAAATCTCAGAAAAACCCTGGCAGGCAGTAGAAAAGCTCAGCTCAGCTCTTTAATGAGCCTGTTAAATTGAATTAACAGTTGTTGATAATGAAATGAAGTCCTGCTTCTGTGTCCTAGGTGATTCAGAGTGGATTACTCTCTGGCCGCCTTCTGGCTTTCTAAAATTGCTGCACTTTGACCACTGATGTGATAATGTACCGAGAAAAACTGGGACATGACCTTTTACGTGGCAGTTGTGTTGGAGTAGGAAAACTGGACATAAATAGTAAAATTAAGTATGCAGAAGTTATTTCTATTTTATATTTTAGAAATAATAGAAGTACATATACTTGAAATTATCATTTTTATTTCACTAGATAACTTTAAAATGATTCATTTTTGAGCATGTTAAATTGGATACCAAAGTTTAAAATCCATATTCTGTGAATGGGTTGCCTTTATATATTGTGAGGAGCAGTAACATGAGTGTTGTGAAAGCTATTTTAATTACCTGTTTTCTCAGCCTTGTAATTTGTGGGTCAGTGATTACAAGAATAAATTTCTGTAATATATCTAAATTAGATGGTTTAATAATGCCTAAATTGGCTAAATTTCAAGTTAATACACAAGCAATTGAAAATGTTTTAAATTACAATAAACTTTTTATTTGGTAGAACTAGAGGAAGCTGCTTAGTGTAAAAATATCTAATTTATAAACACTTGCTATCACTTAATTAAAATTTAAAGAATCCCTGGTTTAAGAGGAATGCATATTTTATTACAGTTCTTCATAATAGCATAGGGCAGAAGAAAAGAAGCTTTGGAATCTTATTGAGATAGAATCTTGCCTCTGCCTCTTAAAGTAGGCATGTAACTGGAATTCAACATTTTAACTTCCATTTGTAAAATAGACAAGTTGCCTCAGAACTGAGGGGAACAAACAAAGTAATATAATACATGGAAAGCGCACCATAGCTGAGGAACTGCCTGGATGTGTGTTCTCATTTTCTAAGACTAATGAGTAGCTTTTAACATTTGGCCCATTTTCAGATGAAGAAACTGAAAAAGTAATGTGGTCAAAGACCAAATTCAAGACCCTACCTGATTCCAGAGTCCAAGCTCTCACTGTGTTTTATTGCTTAATGATCTTTCTCACTTCTCTGAAGGTTAACATTCCCGAAAATTCCTCAAACTGGTTTCCTACTAGTTTTAAGTGACCACATCGTTGTAAAGGCTCATTTCCTTGAACTGAGTCAGTCANGAGTCCAAGCTCTCACTGTGTTTTATTGCTTAATGATCTTTCTCACTTCTCTGAAGGTTAACATTCCCGAAAATTCCTCAAACTGGTTTCCTACTAGTTTTAAGTGACCACATCGTTGTAAAGGCTCATTTCCTTGAACTGAGTCAGTCACTAGGAGCCTTCATATTACTGCTTCTCCTTAGTACTTGTATGTTTTGACTATTCTTAACTAGGGAATTGACCCATATGGGTGCAGTTGAAGTTTGCTAAAAAATAATTTGCAATCAAGTTTACTGAATAAAATGAGATATTGAGATGGGAAATTCTGTTTTTTCTTCTAAGTCTGAGAGAAGATGATGTCCTAAAACTAATTGCCCTTGATGGTGCTAAAGTCCAGGAATTTTTTTTTTTTCCAATAAAGTTGACTTTAAAAAATAGTATTGTTACAAGTTTTTAACCCAAATTTTGGGGGCCTTCCACTGCTGCCATTGGATAAAATAATTGTCATGAGGATAACATGTAATTCCAAGGCTTTTGATACATATCAAAAACATGCTTCATTTTAAATTAGGTATAAAAGGGCCATTCCATTTTCCTTGCCAAGTACAACTTTCCCTGGTACAGATTTCTCCTTTGATTTCCTGAGCAATGGCAATGAGAAGGTAACCAAAGCAAGCAGCAGCTGGGAACCAGGTTGGTCTTCCATCTTGTGTTGTTTAAGAGGAATTTGTCGCCTTTTTCTTAAAAAGTGGTACCATCTATTGACTCACTTCTAGATGCTGGCAAATCAATGGGTATCTGTTTAAGCATGACTTAAATTTGTGTGGTTGATGATTAAAGGAATTCTTTGTAGCTTTCTCCTGTTTAAACAAATAGATAAAGGCAGGGTTGTCAAGTCACTAATGTTGCTACTCCCTCTGCAAAAGAAAATGGATAAACATTTCAGTGAATGCATCTTAGTTGCCATTCAGCTAGAACCATTCCTTTCTCCATTTCTTCCCTTATTACCAGCTTTACTCTCCACTTTTTTTTCTTTAAAAAGACTACTGGAGAAAGATCATTGTCTTAAAATACTAATTTTTAAATTTCNTCCCCAGTCGTCGCCGGACCCTCAGTCCTCGTCTGGTGCTGAGGTCGGAGCCTGAACTTGCCTCGCCCATGGTGACATAGGCCTTGCGTTTCTGCTGGAGCCCCCACAGGGGATTCAGGCCTTGTCTCGCCTGGAGACGGGCACGGCCGCTTTCCTCCCCAACTGCAGCAAAAGTGTGTGGGTCCCTGTCAAGCGGATACAGGGCTCTGTGGCTTGCCCTCAAGGTACCCGAGGGTGGTCACACGTGCCAGTGTGCCGGAGTCGATCCTCGGAGTGACAGTCCCGGCAGTGCAGGGCAGTCAGGTTCATCTGGAGTAGACGAGGCATTTGGGGATCTTGGGGAATGGTGGCCCAACCTGTGAGACTCCTCCCGAATATCTAGGTGTCAGCACTTCCTCTTGGGATGCGAGGGGAACACCGCAAAACCTTTCCCGACAGAGCAGGGAAAGGGCCCCTCATCTGGACCTCAGCAGGGGAAAACGGGGCTACTCTTGGATCTTGGCGGATGCTCAGGGTTCATCTCCAGTGGAGATGGGTGGGGCGAGAAATTCTTGGGTCACAGCACGGGTGTGAAGTAGCCTTTTGAGGTCCATGAAGGACGGTGTGAATTCCCCTGAGATGCTGCCACAGGCAAGGGCCACAGAATGCTTGCAGGGGAGAAACTTCTGGTTTTTCTCAAGTTGCAGCGGGGTCCTCTCGAGTTATGATGGGGACACCAGGGACCCGCCCCTGTATCCTCAGGAAAGGCCAGTCTCAGTGCGAGTTGCGAGGCGTCTCTGGGGATTTCTTCCCAGTCGTCGCCNTGCTCTATGGCTGACTTCATTTACCTGTTGCCTGCTTGAGTTCGAAATTGTTGAAAGTCAGCTTCTCAATGTTGAGCAAAATACACCTTAACGTTGTAGCTGTCAAATATAGCTGGACAAATGGTCAAAAGGCATGCATAACTATTCAAGCAATCATCTATACAGTCTGTATAGTTATATAAGTATATAATAGCTAAATAACCCTAGGCATTTGAAAAATCACATTAACTTTAAACATCTAGAATGTCAGTGCAAGTATCTAAGGGTGTAAAAGGTTCATGAGGGACACACACTGCTGCAGATAATATGTAAACTTCTCAAATCAGTTCTGTTTAAAGAAAAAAACCAAATTTACAAATCCTGATTTCATGTACTTCAAAGAAAAATTTTATTTGGAAAGACTATCTTTATTCCATTATACTACCACTTTCAAAACATTTTTAGGGTACCTTGTTTGGAATGGCCTTTTGTTCCAGAAGCATATTCTTTTGAATTGTCTTAGTGATTTAGTGGTAGAAAATATTTGTATTTTGTTGACTGACTTGATTTTTATTTACTTGAGTTTATGGTACAAAGTACACTTATCAGATAGGTCCTCGAATATTCTTATCAGGTTAGAAGATTCCCAAGCCCTCACTTCAGAGTTTAGAGCTACGGGACCAGAACAAAGGGGAGTTACTTCTGAGTTTCCAGAGTTGGCATTAGCTCTCAGATCAGCTAAAGAGGTGGTCTTGAGCTGGGCATGTTGATTGACATCTGAACTGAGACCATGAGGCTGAGGGGAGAGAGAGGTGTGAGGGGAGGTGGGGGGTGGGGATAGTACAATAAAGTTCTCAGGGCCTCAGGGGTCATTCTCCAGAGGGGTGTTTTAACCACAGAAAGGTGAAGGTGTGCTGGTACACATGTCCAGTAGGTTGACTTAAAGAAAAATTAGCTATTGTGATGCCCTGTGAGTTCTTCCCAGGGCCCGCACTGTAAGAGGATGGTAATTACAGCCACCCAGCCACCCAGATGCTGGAGAACACCCTCATTCTCAGAGTCTTTTCCTCCAACAACATCTCAAATGATTATGCCCCGGAAAGAAAAGAGGGCAAGGGCTTTACCTTAGACACTTCCCCAAACAAGTGATCAGAACAGGCTGGTGCTGGAACCTTTCCCACAAAGCATTACCTCTTGTTTTCCTTCCTCCTGGATGTCAAGCTGTTACTGCTCCCAGCTGAAGCGGCTCTTTGCTGTCCATGATGTGGACACCTTTGCTACCAGAAGTCTGCGGATTAAATCCACTGGGGAGTGGCTGCTGAACAGTGTTAACAATCTCACTTTGCCATCATCATTGGGTTAGGATGAAGGCGAGCAAGATATTGTGTGGAAGGTAAGGAAGTAAGTGTTAGTCACTCAGTCATGTCCAACTCTTTGCGACCCCAAGGACTGTAGCCCGCCAGTCTCTGTCCATGGGATTCTCCAGGCAAGAATACTGGAGTGGGTTGCCATTCCCTAGTTTTTTGATCATCACAGACTTCCTGGAGAAGACTGTTCTCATTAAAACAACCTCCAATGTTTTGTTCCATTCTGATAGTTGAGATGGCCATCACAAACACAGTACATGCTCTAAAATCCAACATGATCTATAAAAAGAATAAATAGTTCAATCAATAAAATTGGTGAAATATCAGCACAAAAAAAAAAAAAGACTTGTGACGTAATAACCAGTGGATGTCACACTAATGAAAAGGGAGAGGAGAGAGCCAGTTCTCTCTTTTGGACAAAGTTCATCTTAGGAGAGTCTGATAGCAGCCTAGCTCTCTAAATCTCTTCCCTCCTTCCTTGAGAAAAATCTTCATATTGCACACAATCCTCTGCCTCCAGGAGGCAGCATTAGGGCATTGATTTATCAGGGAATAAAAAGTGTAGAGAACACAGATAAACATGTTATTCATCAAATATGTACTGGGCATCTTATCTGCCAAGCACCTAAGGATTTTACATTGACTGGAGAATGGAATGGTGCTAACAGGTTTCAGGAGCAAAGCTGCCTACTTCCAATTCTGCCAGTAGTTCAAGCTGCAATAACGTGATCTCTTCCAAATATGTCAGCCTTCATGTTTTTCTCTTTCACTTCCAGCCCCTCTTTCTGTGATCAGCCCTCCCTTTAGATAGGATGATAGTTTAGGAAATGCTCTGATCACTTGCAAGTGAAGCAAAAGAATGGTTACTATTGGTTACACTATTTTCTTAAAATTACAGACAGCATGTCAGACTTTTCTCTTCCCAATGTCTTTGTAGGAATTTATTTGTTTTCCTCTGGGCTGCAATGCCTAAATTGCAAAGCCTAAATCTGATCCTTTACAGAAGAAGTCTGCTGACCCTTCATCTTACTGGTCATTATCCTTGTTTTAACAAACTCAAAAGATTCCAGACGGTACATGAAAGGCTTCTGTCTGCTTCTTCGATCACCCTGGCCTCATTCTCTTCTCTTCTTCAGGACTTTAACACTTGCTGCATCCTTTTCCTGCAATGCCTCTAAAGGCTCATTCTCATCCTTTGGGTCTTATCTCAAATATCCCTAACTCTTTTTATATTTTCACTGGAGTGGGTTGCCATTTCCTTCTTCAGGAGATCTTCCTGACTCAGGGATCAAACCTGGGTCTCCTGCATTGCAAGCAGATTCCTTACCGTCTGAGCGATCAGGGCATAAATATCATGAACATGAATAACATGAATAGAGTATCCCTTATCCCAAGGAATCACAGGTCCTTTTTTATTACCTTCGTAATTATCTTATTTTTTGCTTAGTCATTTTTCCTCGACTAATATGGAGGCTTCATGAGACCAGGCACCTTACTGTCTTGTTTATCAGCGACTGGCACTTAAGTAGGTGCTTGGTAATTTTTAAAATTGTAGTAAAATACACACAACACAGAATAAACCATTTTTAAGTGTACGGTTCAGTGGCATTAAATATATTCATATTGTTGAGCTGCATCAATATCATCCATCTCCAGAACTTTGTTAGCCCCATGCCTTCTCCCCCTGGCAACCACTGTATTCTACTTTCTGTCTTTATGAATTTGACTACTCTAGGTACTATATGTGGAATTTCTCTATGTGGAAACCTATGTGTCCTTTTGTAACTTGCTTATTTCATTTAGCATAATACTTTCAAGTACTGTCCCTACTGTAGCACATATCAGACTTGCCTACCTTTTCAAGACCTCCTTTTCCTTTCCTTTCTTTTATATGTACATATTGCACACTTTGTTCATCCATTCATCCATCGATGAACACTAGGAATTTCTTAATTAGAAATCTAAATTAGGCTTAATTGAGTTTTAAAATCACAACTAGCTAACTAATGAACAATTAGTATGTGCTTAATTTTATATCTAAAATCCCACTTGCAAAGCCAAGAAATTAATCAGCATGTGCACTGAATTCTACTGGGGACAAGAAAAAAGGTAAGAATATATCACTTGTTTTGGAAATATTCATAAGTCCTTTGGCATCAGACTACTTTTATTGTCAAAGAAGTGTTAACCCCTCAGTTGTGTCTGACGCATTGCAACTCCATGGATTGTAGACCTCTAGGCTCCTCTGTCCATGGGATTCTCCAGGCAAGTATACTGGAGTGGGTTGCCATTCCCTTCTCCAGGGGATCTTTCTGACCCAGGGATCAAACCTGGGTCTCCTGCATTGTAGGCATATTCTTTACTATCTGAGCCACTAGGAAAGACCATTTATTGTTAAAACAGAATACAAATGCAATTTCATTCCATTTTCTTAATTTAAAAACAGCACCTAGATTGGCAGGCAATGCTTTATTAACAGCAATCCTCTTAAAAAATCATTTTGTGCTACCTAGATAAAATTTCAGTTTCACAGTTATGAAGCCAAGATTAAAGGAAGAACTGAAAGAACAAGTTGCCTGAACATGAGGAAAATGTAATAGAGGAAAACAAAGAGAAATCTGGATTTTTATTTATCTAATTACATCAAGGAGAAGTAGAAAATTGAAGAGGATCAGAATATGCCACCCCCATATATGCCACTTTGGCATAAGGATTGTTTTGAGTTGAGGGCAACTGAGAAGCAGCAGATGCAAGAAAAACTCTGCTCTCCCCTTTTCTGTCTAAAAGCAGAGCACAAGCTTCCTTTTGTGAGGATGTCACCCTCTCCTGGACCAGGAAGGGAAAAACAACATTTGTCATGGGTGATGGAGATGGTGCCAAGATGAGTCCACATAAATAAAACCTTTCTCAGTAACCCATCTCCCATTACTATCCTCCTATATTTATTTTCCTACAACTTACCACCCACAGAAGTCCAAACCCCTTTCACTCTGTCTTGTCACTTCTCTAGGATTTAGCACCCATTGTTAAGATGGTATATAAGCCCCCTGCGTTTTATTGATTCTTTGGATATTCACTTAATATGAAGGTCTCCATGCATGTGAAAATATTAAAATATTAACATCAAACAAACAAAGGAGGCTGAGCACCGAAGAACTGATGCTTTCAAACTGTAGTTTTGGAGAAGGTTTGAGAGTTCCTGGGACTGCAAGGACAGCAAACCAGTTAATCCTAGAAGAAATCAACCCTGAATGTTCACTGGAAAGATTGATGCTGAAGCTGAAGTTTCAATACTTTGGCCACTTGATATGAAGAGTCCACTCATTGGAAAAGACCCTAATGCTGGGAAAGATTGAGGGCAAAAGGAGATGGGGGCGACAGAGGACGAGATGGTTGGATGGCATCACCAACTCAATGGACATGAGATAGAGCAAACTCCAGGAGATAGTAAAGGACAGGGAAGCCTGGTATGATGCAGTTCATGGGATCGCGAAGAGTCAGAAACGACTTATTGACTGAAGAACATCAAACAAAATTTGTATGCCTTTTCTCCTGTGTGTGTCTTTTGTCAGTCTTATTCACAGGCCCCAGGCACAAAAATCTAAGACGAGAGTTTTCATCCTCTACATAATAATTTGAGAACTTAATCCACAAGGCATTTGCTCCGTGAGTTTTCTTTTAATGAGGAAGGAACAGTGGTATAGTATAAAGAACTTTGAAGTTAGATAAGCCTGGCTTGAAGTCTTGAATATACTGTTTAATATATGAACTTGGCCAAAGTATTTAAATTCTGTGCCTCAATTTCTGCATCTATAAAACAGATAAGACCGACTCAATGTTGTTGTTGTGAGGGTTACGTAAGATGAAATATGTAAAATATTTTAATTTGTATCTCTGTTGTTAAAGACGGATGGGAAGAGCTAAGAGTTTAGGAAGCAGGATAGATGAAAAGTGAACCTTAAGCTTTTCTCTCTTTCTCAACTTGGGGCTAATATAGAAACACATAGGGGGCCCATTGGGTTAGCTGGCAGTTCTGTGCAAACAACTTTGCAACTGAAGGAGGTATTTGAGAAAAATCCAAGAACTCGAAGAGTACAACATAAAGCACAGAAGGGAAGCAGCTGCTGTGGGTATTGCTGAGTGATTTACAGGAGGAAGGAAGAAAGGAAAGAAACGAGACTGTCTGGCTGAATATCAGTATGTAGCAAAAGCTTTTACCCAATAATTCTGCTTTAAGGGGCCTCTATTAAGGACATAATTCAAAATACATAAAAGCAATTGAGCATACCAATGGTCATCTCAGTCTTACAAGATAGAAAACCCCAAAACAACCTGAATGGCCAAAAATTATAATATTTTTATATGGTAGAATATTACTAGGACTTCCCAGGTGGGCCAGTGGCTAAGACTTCACACTCCCCATGCAAGGGCCTGGGTTCTATCCCTGGTCAGGGAACTAGATCCCAAAGGCCACAACTAAAGTTTCCAAGTGCCACAACTAAGACCCAACGGAACCAAAACAAAATTATTTAG
Source organism: Raphicerus campestris (assembly GCA_006410735.1). Classification (NCBI taxonomy): domain Eukaryota; kingdom Metazoa; phylum Chordata; class Mammalia; order Artiodactyla; family Bovidae; genus Raphicerus; species Raphicerus campestris. The sequence goes on along the minus strand of SJYW01002319.1, from coordinate 915,406 downwards.
TCATTATATACAAATGAGTATAAATAAATATTATCGGCTCAATTATGTAAAAAAAAAACCACACAAAGGAACAGGTGAAAAAAGACTGGAAGGACATATAAAAATAGTGTTAAAAGTACTTTGGGTGGAAGATTGTGAATGTGGAAATTCAATGTATTTCTTTTTAGTGTTTGCTATTTTGAAAATTTCTACCCTTAATTAGTGTTATTTTAGATTTTTCTTTAATATGAACCATTTTTAAAGTTTTTACTGAATTTGTTACAATATTGCTTCTGTTTCATGTTTTGGTTTTTTGGCCTCATGGCATGTGGGATCTCAGCTCCTCAGTTAGGCATCAAACCCTGATCCCCTGCAGTAGAAGATGAAGTCTTAACCGTTGAATCACCAAGGAAGCCCTCAGTGTCATTTGTATAACCTTCTCTCTTTAAAAAAAAAAAAAAAAAAACCATCAACACCACAATAAAAAAAATTATTCAAAAACTATACACAGAAAAACATCTGTAGTGCAGGCAATCTTTGATATTAATTAAAAGGAGATCCAGTCCCTTCATGTTTCAGAACTGTAGGTGGCAAGATGGAACTTAAAGAGCCTAAGACCAGTGTTTCCTCCAGAGTGGGGGCATCTCGTCCCACTTCATAGGGAGGAGGCCCACAAGAGAGAGTCTGCACACTTTCAACAGTAAATCGAGAGTCTCCATGGAAGCCTCAGAACTTTGTACTGTAAAGCATGGAAGAGAGAACCCTGGTGAGACTTTGGGGACTATAGTTCCCAATATTCCACGTTACCATAAAAAGATCACAACACGACTACTGAGAACATTTGATCTGGAACAGGACCATATGCATATGTTTGATCACAAGAGATTTAAATCTGATAACTAAATCAGACAGCTTCCCATTCCCCGGTTCCAGCAAGAGTTTAAGACTGTTTTTATATCATAGGCACTTTTGTCCTTCTGAGAAGGCGTCTAGGAACAGATGACTGTACCATGGCTCAGACAACGTATTTTCCTCTCACTGACATTTCACCGCAAATAGCATTTTTCGTGGTCCATTCCACAGGGACAGTTTTCTTTTTGGAGTTCCATGGTTCCTCGAGGTCAGAATTTTCAACAGTTACAGGCTCTGTGCCCCTCATCTGATTTGCAGGAAATATGTGAGCAATTTCAGGCCAAATGCCAAGGATACCAAGCTGATCCCAAAGTGTCAGCGAAGCTTCCTTCATTCCTACCTTCACAGGAGCCGCTCATCTCTTCGTTTTTAAGATTTTCTAGGTGAGTCAGTTAATGGACTGTGTCTCCTGGATTTATAAGCAAACATATTAGACCTTCTTGACAGTTCTCACTGAAATCACTCTCTCTTGACTTTCTGAATGACTCCACAGCACAGCTAAGTTTTAAAATAATCCTCACATAGCTTTTCTCCTAACTTGTTTTTAATCTTTAATGTGGATAAGGGGTCAAGACTCATGTATTCACTCTGAAATTTTTGCATGGTGGTCTATTTAGAAAAAAACACGTAAAGAATTCTTCCCTCAGCTAAAATTTTATATTCTAACATATATATGCATAGAAACTCTCTGGGAAGACTGGTAAGAAATTGACTTTCTCTGGGAAGAGGGGTGGGGAGACAGGCATGAGACTGTATACACTTACACCGTATATTCCTTTTTACTGTTTGGATTTATCATCTGCATGTATTTTTTACAGATATTTGAATAAATTAAAAATCATAAATGAAAGATAAGAAATCCTGCTTAAATGGACACTTATATCATGTTCTTGGTTGGGACAACTTACTGTTGTAAAACTGTTTAGCCCTCACACAATTATCGATGAATGTACTACAATTCCAATAAAATTCTATCAAGATTTTTTATGAGAGTTTGACAAATGAATGTCAAAATATCTACAAATAAATAAACCTCCACAAACTCCCTAATTTGAGAAAGAGGAGGGATTCATCTATCAAATATTAAGACGTGGTCTTGAGCCAACAAAACTTAAAAACTGTACTTCGGGTAAGGGACAGACAAAAAGAACAAGGAAACATAATAGGAATGTGCATGAGGGTTGAGTCAAGTCATAGGAGAAGAGAAGGATTATTTAATGGATCATGGAAAAAATGGTTTGCTTCACGGAAGAAAAAAATAAAACTTTGTCTCTACCATACATCATATACAAAAATAAATCCCAGTTGGATTAAAGGTGTAAAAGATTAGAAAATATTAAAAAGAGGAAAATTTCTTTAAAATTTCTTAAAACAAGCCTCTCAATTCACAAATGGATACATGAATACACCAAAATTACGTGGTTTTGTTCAAAGAAAACATACTGGCAATGTTAACACATAGCTAACAGACTGGTAAGAGATCTTTATAGTATTTAAAATCAATAAGGGGAAAAATAGCTACAGAGAAATTATGCAAACCAGTAAGAAAATACAGGAAACCCTACAGGAAAATGGTTAAAGAATTTTCATAAAGAGATTCTCAACCTCACCAGTAATTAAATCCAAAGTGAAACAATTATATGTTTGTTTTTACCCAGTAAACTGACCAAGATTAGGAAGTTGGATAGAACCAAGTGATGGCGGGGATGTACAGCAGAAACACCCCAAATGTTAACTGGTGTTAACTGAGTGTTAGCTGGTGAAGCCCTTTCCAAGATCAATTTGGAAGTATTAAATGAAAGTGATAAAGTCCACATGCCACCTGGTAATTTCATTCCTAGATATACCCTAGAGAAAATTTTAAATGGTTCGCAGGGTAACTTCATAAGTACTCACTGTTGTGTTGTTTGTGGTGGCAAGGCTGGCAGCAATTACTATTACCCAATAATGGAGAATACTAAACATTTCTCATAACTTGTAAAAATNAGATATACCCTAGAGAAAATTTTAAATGGTTCGCAGGGTAACTTCATAAGTACTCACTGTTGTGTTGTTTGTGGTGGCAAGGCTGGCAGCAATTACTATTACCCAATAATGGAGAATACTAAACATTTCTCATAACTTGTAAAAATGCTAAATACATTGCAACAGTTAAGCAAACAAGTGTCACTTTAAGAAAAAGACTCTTCTCTAAAAATCTAAATTTATACAACAAACAAAATGAGAATATGTATTATTAAAAGATTCTTTTATTTATATCAGAAACAATGGAAAAATTTTTATTAGAAACCAGAATACCTGACTCCACCATTCAGGAGCTATTTTACTTGGGGCTAGAATCTAGCCTAGATACTTAATCTATTCAAGCCAGTTCCTTCATCTGTGAAATGCTGTCTGTTTCAGGGTCAGTGTGAAGAATAAGCATGAAAATATTTTGTGAAATATGAAATGTTATAAACAAAAACCTAAGGATTCATTAAAATTACCCTTTTGATGTAAAGTAGCAACTATTTTAATATTTTTTAAATGGATTTTTATGAACAGAATTTACACATGACTCAAAAGGAAATGTGCTATAATACAGAAAACTCTATTTCTGGGTCAGTTACTCTCAAGCACAGTAGGAGGTAGAATATATATATATATATATAAACATTCTGGATAATGTAAAGATAGAATGAGAGTAGGCTATGGGAAGCTCCTATTTTCTCTTTAGAATAAACTCATTTCTTCTTGAACAATTTTTTGAATTCCATTTTAATTAATTTTAGCAAAACTTTTAGAATTTTGTGTTTGTGTGTGTGTATGTGTTTGTGAGTGGTTGTCCTAGGGTTTACAATACACACCCTTAACTTTTTGGTGTTTCCAAGATTGCCGGGAGAAATATCAATAACCTCAGATATGCAGATGACACCACCTTTATGGCAGAAAGTGAAGAGGAACTAAAAAGCCTCTTGATGAAAGTGAAAGAGGAGAGTGAAAAAGTTGGCTTAAAGCTCAACATTCAGAAAACGAAGATCATGGCATCCGGTCCCATCACTTCATGGGAAATAGATGGGGAAACAGTGGAAACAGTGTCAGACTTTATTTTGGGGGGCTCCAAAATCACTGCAGATGGTGACTGCAGCCATGAAATTAAAAGACGCTTACTCCTTGGAAAAAAAGTTATGACCAACCTAGGTAGTATATTCAAAAGCAGAGACATTACTTTGCCAACTAAGGTCCGTCTAGTCAAGTTTATGGTTTTTCCTGTGGTCATGTATGGATGTGAGAGTTGGACTGTGAAGAAGGCTGAGCGCCGAAGAATTGATGCTTTTGAACTGTGGTGTTGGAGAAGACTCTTGAGAGTCCCTTGGACTGCAAGGAGATCCACCCAGTCCATTCTGAAGATCAGCCCTGGGTGTTCTTTGGAAGGAATGATGCTACAGCTGAAACCTCAGTACTTTGGCCACCTCATGCGAAGAGTTGACTCATTGGAAAAGACTCTGATACTGGGAAGGATTGGGGGCAGGAGGAGAAGGAGACGACTGAGGATGAGATGGCTGCATGGCATCACGGACTCGATGGACGTGAGTCTGAGTGAACTCCGGGAGGTGGTGATGGACAGGGAGGCCTGGTGTGCTGCGATTCATGGGGTCACAAGGAGTCGGACGCGACTGAGCAACTGAACTGAACTGAACTGAAAAAATATTTATTTAGCTTTGTTGGGTCTTAGTTCCCAGACCAGGGATCAAACCTGCATCCCCTGCATTGCATGGCAAACTCTTAACCACTGGACTACTGGCAAGTCCTAACTATCCAGTGTTTTTAATGTTGTAGCACTTCGCATAAAATAGAACACTAAAAATTGCATGCCTCATTCTCTCTTTTCCTTCTAGAACCCTACATGTTAGATCTTTTGGTATTATCTTATATAATAGGTCCCTGAGGTACTGCTCATTATTTCATTTTATAGCAATTTTCCTCTCAGACTTTCAGAGTGAATAATTTCTATTGATCTGTCATCAAATTCGCAAACACCTCCTTCTGTTCTTAAGGCGATGCAGTGTAAATTTTATTTCAGACATTATACTTTTCAGTACTATAATTACCATTCAGTTCTTTTAAAATTTCTTTACTCTTCTGAGATTTTCCATATTTTCAGTCATTACAAGCGTGCTTTAAGTCCTGAGCATAGTTGAAATCCTTGTGCTGAATTCCAACAACTGATTCATTGTGGGGCTAATTCACCATTGAACTAGGTTTAGAGGGTACCTTTGCCTACTTCTCTGTATGTCTAGTAGTTTTAGATACTATCCTGGACATAGAGAATGATGTACCTTAGAGATCTCACTTCTGTTATGTTCTCTAAAGAACAGCAATGTCTTTTTGTCTTCGTATACAATGGCCTTGACTGAACTCAAGTCAGCGCAGTGTTCGTGGGTTTATCTGGACTGCCTGGAGTCCACCTTGCACTTGGGTAGTTTAGGAGTTAGCTAGAGACTTGGGCAGTTTCTACACAGACTTTAAGGCTCCCTCTCTGTGGCTTTCCTCTTTCTGGGATTTCTCCTCCACTTTCCACTTTTTGTTGTTTTAATTGCCTCTTCACCTCTTTGGTGAGGCAAGGATTCCCAACCTAGGGTTATGGCAGTGGCCTGACACCTGACACCAGGCACTAGTCATGAGACTGATGGCAGTTTACAGTCCATCACACAGACTCAGAGCCTGGGGGAGGATTCCAGACACCATTCAGGGCTTGCAGGGATTGACCTGGTCCTCAAAACAAGAAAGGCTGTTTGGCTAGAGGACCTTTTAGGACCAGTGGAGCAGAGTGGGGAAGGGAACTTGGTGTTAGGCCATTCACAGCCTTCCTGATTCTACCCAGTGTCAAAGCAGCACATGATATTAACTCTAGGCCCTGTATCACACTGTGGTTGTGCTGGAATCCACTCTCTGGCTCTTCAAACAAGTACATCTGCAAGTTTCCAAGTTTACATCATCCTACAGAACTGGGTGCTGCAGGCTAAAAGACATAAAAATAGGAAACTTCTGAGTGCCGTTTCATTCTTCTAAGTATTGACTTCCCTCCAGAATTTGCCTTCTTTTGCTTGCTCTCCAGTGCCTCTTGGTATTTTTAAAATATCTTATCCAGAATTTATAGTTGTTATTTGCAGAATAGTGATTTGATGGGAGCTCTCTGGTTAATATCAGAAGCAGAACTTTTGAAGATCATTCTTAATCTTTGGCTGTAAGCAGTTTAATGAAATAGCTGAAGAAATGGCCAGATACAATTATTGATTATAAAAGGAATTGGGTGGAGTCTTTGGAATGATAATAGTAAAGCATATTAACGCATAGCTGTAATAACTGTAGGGCTCAAAAAATATCATCCCATAAGATATGTACATTTTGATTTAGTGCAAATTTTGATTCCACACAAATAATTCCAAGTTCAGTTGGACTCAGCACTCATCAGATAAAATCCAAGAAAAAAATGTGTTTTACTTCATATTTTTTACATACTGCTATAATAGATATGAAGGGGAAACAGCCATTATTTGACAACATAGTCCCATATTTCTTCTTGAATATGCACCATCTTCCATAAACCATGATTGACTTCTACCAATTTTCTCTTATTCTGCCTTGCTTCTACATTTATTCCTAATTTGATTTATTTATACTTATTCTTATAAGCATTTCCCTAACACTCTATATTCATTCTTCTGTATCCCTACAAGACTACAAATGTCTCCTGGACATGGATCAAAGATTTGATTCCGTTTAAATCCATACACAGCACATACTTGCGTATGTCAATTATTCTTTTTTCAGTGAACCCCATCAAGACTTGAATGAACAAATTGGGTTTCAAATTTCTTCAGAACTCTGGATGTGGCTGTTGTCTTTGGTGAGCCCAGAATCACTCACAAGAGTCAATGGCAGGTTATGAATACGGCTAAGACTTCTTATGGCAAAGGATAGAGAGCAAAGTGACTGAAAAAGATGTGCTGGGAAGTCCAGAGAGGTTACTACACGCTTCTAATGTCCTTGGTCTGAAGCTGCAAAGAATCCTCTCTCTCTCTAGCAGCAAACTACAGACATATGTTAAGTACCTCTACCTGTGGAAGCCCATTTGAGTCTCAGGGTCCAAGATTTTTATGGGGAGCTGTTAAAGTACACACATTATGCAGTACAATCAGCTACAGCAACTGAGACTCAGGTTCCCAACCGTGAAACCAGGTGACCGTTTTGTGCAAAGGAACCTGACAAGCCAGTATGGTGTGTTCCATTTCTCTGGGTGTTCGCCACACAATCGTCACTAACATAAAAAACATTCCACAGGCCAAATTCCCAGGGCCTGCCAGGTCAGTCATGGTTTCCTTGGAGACATGCAAGAAATAAGCAACCAGACCCGCTGTAAAAACTTTTTCTCCCAAGGGTCTGTACATCCTTGTTATCCGTTATTACCAACTCCCGGCTTACTGACAGAAGTAATACGAAGCTAGCCAAGTCCTGGCATGTGGGAAAATGTTTTTAAGTTTTTAAGTCCACTGCACATCTAAATCATTTCCTCTAGTCTTTCTATCTACCCTTCCCAACATGTTCCCAGACTCCAATTTCTACAGTGGGCTATTCTTTACAAACAAGTAGGCTACATTTAGGAAACAACAGTTAATGCTGCTTGGAAGAAGCATACATGCTCAGTCGTGTCTGACTCTTTGCAACCCCATGGTCTGTAGCCCTACAGGCTCCTCTGTCCATGGGATTTCCCAGGCAAGAATAGTGGAGTGGGTAGCCATGCCCTTCTCCAGGGGATCTTCCCAACCTAGGGATCAAACCTGGGGTCTCCTGCATTGCAGGCAGGTTCTTTACCATCTGAGTCACCAGGGAAGCCTGGTAAACCCAATTGATATTACCTCCTGGAAGTTTTCTATATCTCACTCCTTCATTTCATATAACCTCACTTCCTTTTTAATTGCTCCTTCCTGGCTTCTCCATCTTTCTCTCCCCAGGTCATTATTCATTACAGAAGTCAGCCCCATTCTTTCTAGAAAACAACACATCGCACACCAAAGAAGAGTTTCTGAAAAAGATCCCTTACATGAGGTATTATAACCACTCAAGTCACTATATTCAGTTGTTTTCCTGTGTGTTATATATGTAACACATATAATACCAATTTTATTTAAAAACTAATTGATTCCTATCCCAAACTGAAAAATATGCCCAGTGGGATGGAATCTATTTCTTGGAACCCTTTGAAAAATAATAATAACTGCTTCCTGTACCTCATCCTCTCTTTGCTTTATGACATCTGGACTCTTCTCCCAATCTTTTTCCTTTTTCAGCTGCTACATTCAGAGTCCTCTTAATTAGCTACTTCTTCTTAAATTTCAATCATGTAAAGATCACAGCTCAGGAAGGGACAGCAGGGACAGATTCCTTCTGCGGTAGACACAGTTCATAGGTCCCTTCTGTGGTTTCAGGCGCAATTTATACATGGCATGAACACAGAACATCAGCCTGAATATGAACTTCAAAACATTTAACTCATAACAATGATAACCTAAGGTATTCAAGTAAGATTGCACAAAAATTAAGAAAGCTCTTAACAAGTTGAAGGCTATACTGAATGAGGAAAAAGCTAATAGAACTTCTCTTAAACTGCTAAAAAAAAAAAACTTCACAAAAAAATGTACTTCTGAGTGAAAAGTGTCTAAATCAGTTTCTGAAGGGTGACATCTTCAAATCTTCAAACTTACTAATTGTGGTATTTCTTAATTTTAACTTTGTATAACAATATGTCCACAATTAGAATGCTGGTATGCAAAGTACAGACATTACCAGCAGTAGTAGCAGAAAAATTCTCATTAAAAGTGAACTGAAGCTAAACCCTATGTGCTCCTTTCCCAGTGAGTAGTATACATATACATTTTGTTATTGTAGGATGCACGGAAAACTTTTTGCTTCTTTTATATTAAAAATAAAGTTTATATTTTGTTAAAGCAATAAATATATTTTAAAAATCAAATGTGCAAAATAATATTTGTGAAAACATTTCTCCCTCCAACTCCAGATCCCAGGCTCTAAAGCCAAGGCAACTATTATTATAGGTAACACTGGACTATTCTTCCAGAGATACTTTATGTGAATAGTAAACAGTAATAATTCTAAAGCTAACATCAGGGAACTATATTCAGTATCCTTTAATAAACCATAATGGAAAATAATATGAAAAAGAGTATATATGTATAATTGAATCACTTTTCTGTAGAACAGAAATTAATATAGCATTATAAATCAGCTATACTTCAGTAAGAAAAATTTAAAAAAATAATAAAGCTAACATCATGTAAGGAAATCAGTAGGCTCTTTTGAAATTATTTTTCAATCAATATGCCACTTTTCAAAGATTACATTAGATAGGCTATTAGTCCAACCCTGAATTACAACTGTATTTTTTGTTATATATAAAAGTGTTATGAATACCTCCTATAGATATAAGTTAAATGTCATGATCCCTAAATCTTAATTCTCATGTTATATCCACCACCATCAGTGGCTCAAATAATTATTCCTTTCTCTGATTCTTCTATTTTTCCTTTAACAGAAAGTTTTTCAGCCTCTAATACTTTCCACACAAATTTCCCCCCATATCTTTTATATCTTTGTTCTTTTAATCTGTCTAATTCTAGTATTTACTTTCAGCAGATAACAGGAAAAAATATTTCTACTGTCACTTCAGGCATTTCTTCAAGGTTGTCTCCCTGATGATGTCATTTCCATGACCAAAGGGTATATTTCTAAAGGATCTGGAATGTACAACAGAGTTAGAACATGCAAAATATGCCACACCTCAGTTGCAGGTAGGTAATGAAGAACACAATCTTGTGTTTTCTCCAGCAGGATGGAAAAACTGAGGGCAGTCTAGAAGACAAAAGAAAATGAGATAAATTATTTGTTAAATAAATATTTCCAAAATGTGGCTCTTTTATTTTATAGAACTAGCCCATTTAAAAACACTTGTAGCAAAATAAGGTTATAATTTTCCAGAAACATATACTGAGTAAATCAAAATACACTGGTTTCCATAGATTAAAGAATCAAGAGAACCCCAATTTATGGAGATAAATTAGATAAGCAATTTTTAAAAATCTGTTATCCTCAGAGGCTAAATCAATATTCACTGAAGTGCTGTATTAAATTAACCATGCCAAGAGCAATTAATGAAACAATAGCTCCAATAAAGCCTCATTAAGTAATCAATTAAAATCATTACAAGGAACAAAAGATTTAGCAGAAAGTGAAGTCGCTCAGTTGTGTCCAGCTCTTGGTGACCCCATGGACTGAAGCCTACCAGGCTCCTCCATCCATGGAATTTTCCAGGCAAGAGTACTGGAGTGGGTTGCCATTTCCCTCTCCAAGGGATCTTCCTGACCCAGGTATTGAACCTGGGTCTCCTGCATCATACTTTACCATCTGAGCCACCTGGGAAACTCGGCCACTATTATGAATTTTATTTTTAAAAGACCATTTTTATTTTAACCAGAGCTGAAGGCATGAGGCATTTGCCCTTGAAAATAAGCAACAGTCTAAAGGAATATAGGAGGATTTCTCATAATTTTGATTTTGTAATTATTTGAATAATTACCATTCAGGAAATTCTAATTTTCCTTTAGAGGTGATTTTGTCAAATTTGCTGCAAGACTTCTCAGAAAAAGTAATAATATCCCAAGTTCTTAATTTTTTTCCCCCTCTATGGGTACTGTTCTCTTTTCCAATGATTATGAGCCAAGATTAATATTTGTTTTATTCTTAAATTTTTAGGTGTATACTTATTTCATGTACTGCAGTATGACCTTGGGCAAGTTACTTATCTGGGTCCCCATATTGAAGTGAAATGAAGTGAAGTGAAAATCATTCAGTGGTGTCCGACTCTTCACGACCCCATGGACTACTNTAATTAGCTACTTCTTCTTAAATTTCAATCATGTAAAGATCACAGCTCAGGAAGGGACAGCAGGGACAGATTCCTTCTGCGGTAGACACAGTTCATAGGTCCCTTCTGTGGTTTCAGGCGCAATTTATACATGGCATGAACACAGAACATCAGCCTGAATATGAACTTCAAAACATTTAACTCATAACAATGATAACCTAAGGTATTCAAGTAAGATTGCACAAAAATTAAGAAAGCTCTTAACAAGTTGAAGGCTATACTGAATGAGGAAAAAGCTAATAGAACTTCTCTTAAACTGCTAAAAAAAAAAAACTTCACAAAAAAATGTACTTCTGAGTGAAAAGTGTCTAAATCAGTTTCTGAAGGGTGACATCTTCAAATCTTCAAACTTACTAATTGTGGTATTTCTTAATTTTAACTTTGTATAACAATATGTCCACAATTAGAATGCTGGTATGCAAAGTACAGACATTACCAGCAGTAGTAGCAGAAAAATTCTCATTAAAAGTGAACTGAAGCTAAACCCTATGTGCTCCTTTCCCAGTGAGTAGTATACATATACATTTTGTTATTGTAGGATGCACGGAAAACTTTTTGCTTCTTTTATATTAAAAATAAAGTTTATATTTTGTTAAAGCAATAAATATATTTTAAAAATCAAATGTGCAAAATAATATTTGTGAAAACATTTCTCCCTCCAACTCCAGATCCCAGGCTCTAAAGCCAAGGCAACTATTATTATAGGTAACACTGGACTATTCTTCCAGAGATACTTTATGTGAATAGTAAACAGTAATAATTCTAAAGCTAACATCAGGGAACTATATTCAGTATCCTTTAATAAACCATAATGGAAAATAATATGAAAAAGAGTATATATGTATAATTGAATCACTTTTCTGTAGAACAGAAATTAATATAGCATTATAAATCAGCTATACTTCAGTAAGAAAAATTTAAAAAAATAATAAAGCTAACATCATGTAAGGAAATCAGTAGGCTCTTTTGAAATTATTTTTCAATCAATATGCCACTTTTCAAAGATTACATTAGATAGGCTATTAGTCCAACCCTGAATTACAACTGTATTTTTTGTTATATATAAAAGTGTTATGAATACCTCCTATAGATATAAGTTAAATGTCATGATCCCTAAATCTTAATTCTCATGTTATATCCACCACCATCAGTGGCTCAAATAATTATTCCTTTCTCTGATTCTTCTATTTTTCCTTTAACAGAAAGTTTTTCAGCCTCTAATACTTTCCACACAAATTTCCCCCCATATCTTTTATATCTTTGTTCTTTTAATCTGTCTAATTCTAGTATTTACTTTCAGCAGATAACAGGAAAAAATATTTCTACTGTCACTTCAGGCATTTCTTCAAGGTTGTCTCCCTGATGATGTCATTTCCATGACCAAAGGGTATATTTCTAAAGGATCTGGAATGTACAACAGAGTTAGAACATGCAAAATATGCCACACCTCAGTTGCAGGTAGGTAATGAAGAACACAATCTTGTGTTTTCTCCAGCAGGATGGAAAAACTGAGGGCAGTCTAGAAGACAAAAGAAAATGAGATAAATTATTTGTTAAATAAATATTTCCAAAATGTGGCTCTTTTATTTTATAGAACTAGCCCATTTAAAAACACTTGTAGCAAAATAAGGTTATAATTTTCCAGAAACATATACTGAGTAAATCAAAATACACTGGTTTCCATAGATTAAAGAATCAAGAGAACCCCAATTTATGGAGATAAATTAGATAAGTAATTTTTAAAAATCTGTTATCCTCAGAGGCTAAATCAATATTCACTGAAGTGCTGTATTAAATTAACCATGCCAAGAGCAATTAATGAAACAATAGCTCCAATAAGGCCTCATTAAGTAATCAATTAAAATCATTACAAGGAACAAAAGATTTAGCAGAAAGTAAAGTCGCTCAGTTGTGTCCAGCTCTTGGTGACCCCATGGACTGAAGCCTACCAGGCTCCTCCATCCATGGAATTTTCCAGGCAAGAGTACTGGAGTGGGTTGCCATTTCCCTCTCCAAGGGATCTTCCTGACCCAGGTATTGAACCTGGGTCTCCTGCATCATACTTTACCATCTGAGCCACCTGGGAAACTCGGCCACTATTATGAATTTTATTTTTAAAAGACCATTTTTATTTTAACCAGAGCTGAAGGCATGAGGCATTTGCCCTTGAAAATAAGCAACAGTCTAAAGGAATATAGGAGGATTTCTCATAATTTTGATTTTGTAATTATTTGAATAATTACCATTCAGGAAATTCTAATTTTCCTTTAGAGGTGATTTTGTCAAATTTGCTGCAAGACTTCTCAGAAAAAGTAATAATATCCCAAGTTCTTAATTTTTTTCCCCCTCTATGGGTACTGTTCTCTTTTCCAATGATTATGAGCCAAGATTAATATTTGTTTTATTCTTAAATTTTTAGGTGTATACTTATTTCATGTACTGCAGTATGACCTTGGGCAAGTTACTTATCTGGGTCCCCATATTGAAGTGAAATGAAGTGAAGTGAAAATCATTCAGTGGTGTCCGACTCTTCACGACCCCATGGACTACTAGCCCATGGAATTCTCCAGGCCAGAATACTGGAGTGGGTAGCCTTTCCCTTCTCCAGGGGATCTTCCCAACCCAGGGATCAAACCCAGGTCTCCTGCATTGCAGGTGGATTCTTTACCAGCTGAGCCACAAGGGAAGCCCATGATCCCCATATTATCACCTGTAAAAAGAAGTTGGTCTAGAGTTGATCTTTAACAGGGATTCTCAACCTCTTCACCATCTTTCCCGACAGACATTGTTAGGGGAACCACTGACTGAAACTGCCTGCCCTTGCCAGGCCAGATAGTAGCCATTTGCCTGAGTTATCTTAAGCAGGAGGTCCTAGAAAGGAACGCAAAACTAACAAGCTACCACCAACCCAAAGAATTCAGAAAAGCTCTAAAGCAGAGAAGAGAAGCCAGTCCCTGTCCTACCAACCTCCCAGAATCCTCCTTGCTGAAATCCATCTTGGCTGAGCAATGCTCACACACCCAGGGAGGACCCAAAGTCAGAATGATTGGCCAGAGACAACCAGCAAGCTAATCCCATCACCATAAGATCCAAGACTTCAGGCATGCACAGCAGAGCTGTTCTCCTGGGTTCCATTACCCCTTTGCTCTCCACTTGGGCTCCCCTTCCCAATAAATCCTCTTGCTTTGTCAGCATGTGTTTCCTTGGACAATTCATCTCCCAGTGTTAGACAGAGCCCACTCTCAGGACCTGGAAGGGGTGCCCCTTACTGCAACAGCACAAGGGTTACGATGAATTAACAGCAGTGGCTCACCCAGCACTGGGCAAGGGTGCCTGTTGCCTGTCCTCGCTTCCTTTGGGGGACATCACTGATCTAAGATTAGTGTTAACTATACAAGTCTGTGGAGAATGAAATGGCATCCCACTCCAGTATTCTTACTTGGAAAATTTCATGGACAGAGGAGCCTGGCAGGCTGCAGTCCACGGGGTTGCAGTCAGACATGACTGAATGACTTTTACTTATACAAGGCTATAGTGATCAGATTAAAATGACCATCTGAAATTGTGTAACTTTGAAAGCAATTTTTTTGTTTTTCCTTCATTCAACCTATATTTACTCAGCACTGTGCAGGGACAAGAGGCACAGTTCTTGAATAAAATCATCTTTTTTGAGGTGAGGTGAGGTGAGGTGAAGTCGCTCAATCGTGTCCGACTCTTTGCAACCCCGTGGACTGTAACCTACGAGGCTTCTCCGTCCATGGGATTCTCCAGGCAAGAATACTGGAGTGGATTGCCATTTCCTTCTCCAGGGGATATTCCCAACCCAGAGATCGAATCCAGGTCTTCCACATTGGAGGCAGACGCTTTAATCTCTGAGCCACCAGGGAGGTACTTGGTAAAAAAAGGGGAAAAAACCACATAATTTAAAGAGGGCTAAGCCTGTGCTACCATGGCTTTCAATACATTACCTCTTTACCACATTTCTTTGTCCATTTGATGAAATTAATAGGAACATCTTTACAACAAATTAAGCGTAGCATATGTCAAGCACTGCCCCAAGCTTTAACTGCAAACTTGAATTAAGTAAGAGGTCAAAACTTCAGTTTACAGGTTTTGGCTACTCTACGATTCTAGGCTATTGTTGGGTTNAGGGTGCCTGTTGCCTGTCCTCGCTTCCTTTGGGGGACATCACTGATCTAAGATTAGTGTTAACTATACAAGTCTGTGGAGAATGAAATGGCATCCCACTCCAGTATTCTTACCTGGAAAATTTCATGGACAGAGGAGCCTGGCAGGCTGCAGTCCACGGGGTTGCAGTCAGACATGACTGAATGACTTTTACTTATACAAGGCTATAGTGATCAGATTTAAATGACCATCTGAAATTGTGTAACTTTGAAAGCAATTTTTTTGTTTTTCCTTCATTCAACCTATATTTACTCAGCACTGTGCAGGGACAAGAGGCACAGTTCTTGAATAAAATCATCTTTTTTGAGGTGAGGTGAGGTGAGGTGAAGTCGCTCAATCGTGTCCGACTCTTTGCAACCCCGTGGACTGTAACCTACGAGGCTTCTCCGTCCATGGGATTCTCCAGGCAAGAATACTGGAGTGGATTGCCATTTCCTTCTCCAGGGGATATTCCCAACCCAGAGATCGAATCCAGGTCTTCCACATTGGAGGCAGACGCTTTAATCTCTGAGCCACCAGGGAGGTACTTGGTAAAAAAAGGGGAAAAAACCACATAATTTAAAGAGGGCTAAGCCTGTGCTACCATGGCTTTCAATACATTACCTCTTTACCACATTTCTTTGTCCATTTGATGAAATTAATAGGAACATCTCTACAACAAATTAAGCGTAGCATATGTCAAGCACTGCCCCAAGCTTTAACTGCAAACTTGAATAAGTAAGAGGTCAAAACTTCAGTTTACAGGTTTTGGCTACTCTACGATTCTAGGCTATTGTTGGGTTTATTGCTTATCTGCCAAAACATTTTAAGGTACGGTACTGCTCACTGAGATAAAGGGGTATGGACGAGGACAGAATGTGCCGGCACCTCTTTTATCACACTTGTGGATCAAGCTATTTCATTATTTGTACAGGTTAAATGATTTACACCTGCAGTATCAACCATTTAATTTTGGACACATTTACTAAGTTTCTCCAGCAAAATTAGGCCAGAGTTTCAATTTTAAACATAAGTATAAATCTCTCTTCTCTAAATGTTAAACCCTTTCCTCTGCTTTTAGGAAACATAATTGCATAATTCAAACTCCTTCAATACTGTGACCTAGTTCCCCCTCTTGGTGTTATAAACGGCTTGTGTAACTATGGTAACCATCCAGGGAATATTGAATGTTTTTCTGGTCAGCAATATGCAAAGTATACCATATGTTTTATTTTTCTCTCTGGGATAACCAAAGTGGGTAATACATGCTTGCATTTCTTCTTAGTTATGGGAATGACATTTTATCATACTGAATTTTCTATGACGATAGACCAAGTTATTCAGAGTAGCTCCGTTAAAAGGTTTTAGGATTGTCTCTTGCTGTTAGTGGTCATTCTAATTGCTGCACAGCACTATAACCCATAGTAGGATTGACTCTGCTGTCTACCTCATAAACTAAACGTACAGGATAACAATACTAACATTAGCAATATTCCATCCTGAAAGTCTGGTATTTTCTTAACTTCATCCTTTAGTCCTAGTCAAAGTGCTTCCTTAAAGCAAAAAACTAAAATGGAATCATCTTGGGGATCTACATAGAAACCAAGACGACTTATTTCCATTTCTTAGTGATTTTACATGTCTTCTTTTTTTGCTGTTTTCCTACAATTAAGGAGTGCTCTTGTGCTCTGTGGTGTCTGACTCTTTGCGACCCCATGGACTGTAGCCTGCCAGATTCCTCTGTCCATGGGATTCTCCAGGTAAGCATACTGGAGCTGGGTTGCCACTTCCTCCTCCAAGGGATCTTCCTGAGTCAAGGACTGAAACTCCATCTCCTGTATCTCCTGCATTGGCAGGTGGATTCTTTACCACTGAACCACCTGGGAAGCCCCACGATTAAGGTATACTACTTACATAATAAAGCAATCAAAAATGCCTTAAAATTGAGCTCACTGGAGATGTAGATTCTTAGTATTTGCGGTTATTGTTGTTGCCTATTGTACTAACGAACTGATTTCAAATTTTAGGATTTTTTCAGTATAATTTAAAATACTTCATTTGGAATTCTAGGACAAATTATACTCTAAAACAAATGCCTAGATTTTTAGAAGATTTATTTGCAATAGATATAATTACATTTCTACAGGAGGCTATCAATTAGTAACCTTTCAATATGAGGATTTTGTTTAAAAGTGATTTCCTTGAATTTCACTATATTTTACATAATGCTTTCTAACAACCCAAACATCTTCCTTAGAAAAACACTGCTATCTGCTTCACTGAATTAAATAGGGAATTAACTGCCTCTTAGTGGTTTAGAAGCGACTTAGCAGCAGCAGTAGCAGCAGCAGCAGCAGTGGTTTAGAAAAGGCCTCACTAAACAAATACACTTGTCAAACAAACCAAGTGTGAAAAGGCATCAGTTAGACAATAGGGAAATTTCAATTGTCTGGATATTANTTCATAATTTCCCTCATAATCAAAGGTTATTTACACCTTTGAGCTAAAATTTAGAATTTAATACCCAGTGCCCTCCATGTAGATGTGTAGAATGTGCTTAAAGGACAGAGCCAAATTGACAGGTATGGCACAGTTCAAAGTCTAGGGTGGTTACCTGTTGAGCTTCAGTGTCTTCACATGCAGAAGTGGCTTGCTCAAGGGATTGTAATCATAAGAAAGTTGCATGAAAGGGACTCAGTGAGTGTTAGTGGCCTTTCTTCTGTCACTGTGTAATAAGGTGTCTTGAAAACGTGAATTTTTACCTTGTATATAGTATCTGTGTTGCTATAATTAGCTTCTAATTCCTGATTATTGGATAAGGCGTGCCTTTATTTTATAAACTTCAATTTTGTGTATCTGAGGGGAAAGTATGTAACTTATTTTTCCTGGAAGAAAGTGGAGTTGTAAAGAAATCCATGTACATACCTAGCTGGGAAAATGAGCAAGATGTGAACATTATTTAAAAATATGCTGTGCGGGTGTGAGTACCCTCAGACATGTGGGGGCACATTGTCCAGTAAATAGTTGTCCTTTGTGTGAGTACCTACAGTTTCCAAGGAGGTTCTATTTCATAAGTTGTGTTGAATACATGCTTTATGTTACCTTACTTGCAGACACCCCCAATGTATGTTACTCATCTAACATTTTTGTTCTTGTCATTAGAGCGATGATATTAGAAGATTAAACAGTGATATGGCATGTGGTGTAATAAATTCCAAGTTAATTTTTGTTTCTGCACCTTTTCTAAGAACTCTTTCAGATAGCATTGTATCTCATAAGGACAAGAAACAGGACAGATTTGAATAAGACATTTATGTAAATTTTGGTGACATCTGGAACTATATTTTCAGATTTTTGTATGTCTTCTAATGACTCAGCCATTTTTAGTTTATTTAAGTGTGTTCCACATTCTCTAAAGTACCTAAATCAGCAGATCAAAAAACTGAGGACCAAATGCTGAGTTACGTACAAAAGCACAGTGACCCATTGCTGACTTAACTATAATTTTGTTAATAGCTTAGTCAGTTAATGCCAGAACCTGAACCTAAACCTGTTCTGGAAATAGTTTGATTTTCAGAGTCTCCCATGTGATGCAATAAAAGAGCCATTCCAGCTAATATCATGGAAAGCTAAGAGTTACTTGTGTCTGCTTTGCTTAATGTCTGGGGTATATGAAAGTCAAGGTAGAGGGTGCCTCTGTGGCCATGTAGCAAGTCATGGATTTGACTGTAAATCCTGTAAACATAGTTGGACAGTAGCCTAGTCCTGGTGAAAGACTTATTTTTAATTAGCCACACATCTTTTGTCCTTTCTAATGTAGATTAATGAGTATTAGGGAGGGCTCATTCTTTTTATTAGCTTATTTATAAAAGTACTTTCATGTTGGATAATGTGTAGTCTTGGTAAGGACAATAAAATGTTTTTAATGTATTCATACTATGCAGGAATGTGGTTTTATGGTTTTTTTTTTTTAAGTTCTTTGTTACTGTACCAGTTCTGGGAAAAATAACTAACTTGAAAAATGTTATATGTGCCAGCATGCATTTTCTTTTTTTTCTGAATTTTTTCTTTTCTTTTTTAGAAACATTAAAGGAAATTGATGATGTCTATGAAAAATATAAGAAAGAAGATGATTCAAACCAGAAAAAACGCCTCCAGCAGCATCTCCAGAGGGCATTAATCAATAGTCAAGAACTGGGAGATGAAAAAATTCAAATTGTCACACAGATGCTCGAATTGGTGGAAAACCGGGCCAGGCAAATGGAGCTGCACTCCCAGTGTTTTCAAGATCCGGCCGAAAGTGAGCGAGCTGCGGATAAAGCAAAGATGGATTCCAGCCAACCAGAACGGTCTTCCAGAAGGCCCCGCCGCCAGCGGACCAGTGAAAGCCGCGACCTGTGTCACATGACGAACGGGATCGAGGACTGTGATGATCAGCCCCCTAAAGAAAAGAAATCCAAGTCCGCCAAGAAAAAGAAACGCTCCAAGGCCAAGCAGGAAAGAGAAGCGTCTCCCGTTGAGTTTGCAATAGATCCCAACGAACCTACATACTGTTTGTGTAACCAAGTGTCTTACGGGGAGATGATCGGATGTGACAATGAACAGTGTCCAATCGAATGGTTTCACTTTTCGTGTGTTTCACTTACCTATAAACCAAAGGGGAAATGGTATTGCCCAAAGTGCAGGGGAGATAATGAGAAAACGATGGACAAAAGTACTGAAAAAACAAAGAAGGAAAGAAGATCGAGGTAGTTAAAGGCCATCCACATTTTAAAGGGTTGTCTTTTATATTCTTTCAGAATCTACTTTCAGAAAATGTTTTAGGGTAAATGCATAAGACTATGCAATAATTTTTAATCATTAGTATTAATGGTGTATTAAAAGTTGTTGTACTTTGTCTGTGACCTTAATTTTCTGCACTGAATTACCAAATATTTTAAAACCAGGTAGTCTTCAGATCGCCTGATGAAAGAAGGAGCAGGGACAAGAAAAGGGTGGCTTGAACGTGATAAAAACTTCACACACCATGCCTATTTCATCTTCACTGAAACTGCAATGCTAATTTGGGGGGAAACACCAAAGTTTTGCTAGCATTTTAGTTCTGTGTGCTTAAAAATGTTTAGATACAGTTGAGAGTTTGTAAGGCTTCTGGTTATCTTGGATAATTTAAAATATGAACACTAATACCATTCAGAGCTTCTTTCCCCCGGCCCCATTTACACATACACTTGTTGATCTCTAGTCTTCCAAGAATTTAAGGAACTAGAGATAAAAATTTGGGATTCCATGTGGAATAATGTGCTCTTATCAGGGTATTTGCTGCTGTATTTTCCATAGTAGCGTTTTGATACACTGTCAGTAGCCCATTTATAAATACTTTGCTGCTGCTTCACAGCTACATTCACTCTAGTGCTTCATAAGGGAGTTGTTTTGTTTAATTGAGGCAGGTAGGAGCGATTAGAATACCAAAAATGCTGCCATGGGCTTATATTGGCAAAATTTGGGTTATGCAGTATCATGATTTGAGGCGCTTGAACAATTTTTAAAAAGCATCTTTGTTAACTATTTTTCATGTTAGCCCACGGCTGGGATGCCTGGTTACAGGCCTATCAGCGGGAAAAAGGTATATACTAGTCTTTAAATATTGCCTTTATGTCAAACAGTAGTTTAAGTAGTTTTGCTAGTGGCTGTAGTTTGTTTCTGTCCCAATCAGAAATTATATATTATTTTAAGTAATAGTGTATTTACTTTCTTAACTTTCTGGTATTGGTGCTGTTTGGTGTCTTCATGTTTAATGAACTAATTTCATTATAACAATGCAATTAATAATGTATTTGTAAATTGAATTTTCCAAGATTAATATTTTAAGAGTAAGCATCTTGATGGATACATATCCATATATTTGGAAAATTTTTGGATTTTCAGGGGTGGGGCAATGGATTGACTAGTCCTTAAATCTATGTGTAACATACTTTTTAGTCCTCATTTCTTCCTAATCTGATGATCTGGATTCTTTTTGATTAACATGTGAAAAATCCTGTTTGCTTGTTTGGAAAAAAGAAAAAAAAAAAAAGAAAAAAGTTTTTTTCTCTTCTAGTTCTCCTGTGTGACTTTTAGGCATAATGTTTCAGCTCATCTGGGTATTAGGCTGCTCATCTGTAGTATGCAGTTGACTTAAGTATCTCTTTTGAAATCTGTTGAGTATTTTCTATTGTAGTAATGGGCTTCCCTGGTGGCTCAGAAGGTAAAGAATCCGCCTGCAGTATAGGAGACTCAGGTTTGATCCCTGGGTCGGGAAGATCCCCTGGAGGAGGAAATGGCAACCCACTCCAGTACTGCATAGAAAATCCCAAGGAAATCCCATTCACAGAGGAGCCTGGTAGGCTACAGTCCATGGGGTCACAAAGAGTCAGACACTATTGAGCAACTAACACTTGGGGATTTAAATAATCAAAGGACTTGTTTTTCACTAACTTTATCCTTCATTCTGAGGTATGAGGACAGTTCAAAGGTGAGCTTACTGCTGCTGCTGCTAAGTCACGTTAGTCGTGTCCAACTCTGCAACTCCCAAGGTGAGCTTAGAGGCAGGTAAACACACAATATTTGATTAGCTTCTGTCCCAAGGATATTTTGCTTGATTGATGACTACAGTTGATTATGTTGAGCAAGAAATACTGAATTGTGGAGAAATCCTTTTCTCTTGTGAGAGACAGCATTTTTTCTTAGTGATTATGTCGTTCTGACCAGAATAGAGCTGTCTACCTGACACTGTTGAAAATAGCAATATGTGCAAAGCCCCCCAAACTTGCAGGGGTGACTCTCACAGAGGTCAACACTTCTGTGCATCAGTTTGCCTCAGCATGTGGGGGAGAAGAAGAACCTACCAAATAGAAGTCCTCAAATTTGAATGAAGCTTGACAGGAAAAGCAACGCAAAGTCCTGAAAGGTGTGTTCTCTTTCAGACCGTGTTTAAAACACTTTATTTTTATGAATTTCTTTTTTGTTTTGTGTACCACACAGGAAATGGAACGCTTAAGTTTGTATAACATTATGACTGGCATTACTTTTTTTAAGTATCAAATTTCATATACTATTTCAGTACATGCTTACCAACTCATACTATGTACCAGTGGTTTGCCAACTTGTCTCACTTTGGAATTAACCTCAGGAGCGTCACAAAGTACTGATACTTGGGTCCCACCCTCAGCAGTTGTGATTTAAGTCATTTCTTATTAAATGTAGTTTTAATATTAGAATTTTTAAGACCCCTAATGTACAGAAAAGTAGAGCTTCTGCCATGCTATGAAACTCTGAGCCGATTGAAAACCACTAGCGGATTCTCTGCATCTAGGTTTGTGTGCCTGAAGCACAGGTAAGTGTGGATACATACCTGGTAGTTTTGTCCCCGGACCCCTAAAGTTCCACCAACAATACTTAAAGAATCAGTATTTGGGTGCTTCTTGTTTTCTCAGTAGTGATTGTTAAAAAAAAAAAAAAGAAGAAACAGTTCCTATTCATGGATCAGACAGTCTAAGGGTGAAGGGATATATATATATGATATACATATATATATATCCCATACATATATATATATAGATGAGAGATAGTTTATTGATAGTTTGAGGTACTGGGGATAAAGTGGGCTTCCCTGGGTCAGAGGAAAAGAAACCACCTGCTGATTGAGGAGATGTGAGTTTGATCCACAGGTCCGGAGGATCCCCTGGAGAAGGAAATGGCAACCCGTTCCTGGGAGATCGTATGGACAAACGAGCCTGGCAGGCTCCAGTCCATGGGATCGCAAAGAGCCGGACACGACTTAGTGATTTGAGCACACCCCCCCCCCCCCACTGGTGTTAGATAAGAGGAAACGACAGTAAGGAGATGGAAAATGGGTAGAAAGGGAGGTAGTCTTCTAGTTACGTAGTTAAAGACAGTCTCCAAGGATGTGATCGTTGAGCTGAAACCAGAAATAAGGAAGTAAGGCAGGCAAAGGATTTTAGAAGAGGGAGAAATGGAACAGGCATGTCAGTTTGACTCGAACATTTGACGCAGTGGGGGAGGGCCTTCCTGGTAGCCATGGTAGAAAATGTGTGCAAATGTATCACAGGGAGCCTTGGTGAAGATAGAGGAAAGAGGTCTTTCTGCCAAGTCTTCCTGGCTTATACTAGGGTGGGAACAGTGGAGGTGGTGGGTGGTAGGACTCTGTTTAAAGCTACAGGTGTTCGGAGGATTTTGACCCAGAAGCTGCAAAGCAAGGGGATGACAAGCATGACTCGAGTTTGGGGCTTGAGAGATCTAGATTTGTGTTTTGCACTTAGGTTCAAGGTGCCTGATAGAATTCTAGTGGGATTCCATCATGGAGTTGGGGGGCTGACGTTAGGGGAAGATACAGGAGATTAAACATTAGGGAGTTTGCCTAGGAAGGGAGTTTAAAATCATGTGAGTGAAATCACTCGTAAATACATCAGTGCTGCTCAAGTTTTAAGCTTGTGAGTCATCTAATTTTCTGCAAATGCAGATTCTGACTCAGTAGGCCTGGCGTGGAGCCTGAGATCCTACATGTCTAGATACCTATAAGCTCCTAGGTGACACTGCTAGTTCAGGAACCCACATTTTGAGTAGCGACCATGTACATCCAGAAGAGGGAGGGTGGGCCTGCCTGGCGGTACCCCAGTGTTTGAAAGGGGCCAGCCAAAAGAGACTCCGAGTTCTCTGGGTGAGAGAAACCGGAAACGTGACAGCAGAAACAAAAGTGAGGAAAGTGTTTCAGGAAGGGAGTGATCTTTCAAGTGTTCATCAAGTTAGGTGAGGACTGAGAACTCATGGTTAGATGGGGGAGACTTCAGTTTAACAGGCTGCAGGGTTTGGGGTGAAGGCTTAGCTGGGATAAATTGGGCCAGCTCCATTATTTTTTGGGGGCCCAAGCTCCGGGGCAAGCGAAACTTCCTAGTCCAGGGATCAAACACACACCCCTGGCATTAGAAGCGTGGAGTCCTAACCACTGGACTTCACCAGGGAAGTCCAGAGCAGAAGATTGCAGCAAAGCCAGCAGCTCAAGTTCTCACATTAAGGGAACAGCAGTGGGACGAGGGGCCGGGCAGCTCAGCGAGGGTTCTAACTGAAGGAGACAGCCGCATGATTACGTGCTAATTGGAATACTGCATTAGAAGGGGACAGATGAGACCTCTGGCGAGCAACAGGTTACTGTAGGCATGGAGTCTGAGTGGGTAGGCAGGAAGGAACGAGAGCCAAAACTGTGAGGGCTTAGCCTCAGGCCCAGGAAAAGTGCCAGCTCAGCCGTCAGAAGGGAGGGTGGTATTTTTGCTCATTAATTCAAATATCTATTGCATACCCATTATGGTGGTGGTGGTTTTTAGTTACTAAGTCATATCTGACTCTGCAACCCCATGGACTATAGCCCGCCTGGCTCCTCTGTCCTTGGGATTCTCCAGACAAGAGTACTGGAGTGGGTAGCCATTCCCTCCTCCAAGTGATCTTCCCAACCCAGGCACTGAACCCGGGTGTTCTGCATCACAGGCAGATTCTACTGGCTACATAACTGTTGTACCTATACTGTGTTTACAAGGCACTCTTTTCAGTACCGAGGCTACAGCAGCGACTGGAATGATAAGTCTATAAAGCTAGAGGTGTTTAAGTTCTGGAGTGAATGGGCGTCAGCGCAGAGAGTTTGCTAGATTTAGTCCTGGAAAAATGGGATTGTTCTCACAGCTTCCGTGTTGCCCGTGAAGAGCTGAGACGGGAAAGGTGTTGAAAGTCTTCGGGCTTTGGTGGGAGGTGTGCGTCAGCTCTCACTGGGGAGACAGGACAGATGATTGAGCCCGGAGTGCTGGTCAGAGCACAAGGGCAGCTGGAATCTCTGGTCATAAGATTCAGATGAACTCATTCTGTTGCCTGGATGCAAGTGTGAAAAAAGAGGTGGACAAGAGAACTGAAAATTTCAAAATCTCTGCACAGTGGGTGGTTTAGTTGCTAAGTCGTGTCCGACTCTTGCGGCCTCATGGACTGTAGTCTGCCAGGCTCCTCTGCCCATGGGATTCTCCCAGCAAGGATACTGGTGTGGGTTGCCATTTCCTTTACCAGAGGATCTTCCCGCCCCAGGGATTGAATCCAGGTCTCCTGTACGGAAGGCAGATTGTTTACCTGCTTAGCTATGAGGGAATACCTCTGCACAGTAGGCACCTGGGGAAATGGCAGCTCCCCCTTCCTTTTTATATACCCACAGGTGGCTTCCCCTGAGAATTCTGTCTTCCTCTCTCCACCTGAAATAAGAGGAGCCCGTCCTCAAGGAGCAATTGGTATTAATAAACTCCACAGCCCTTCATCCCTTGAGTCCTTAGGGTTTGATATCACTCAAAATCTATTTTAAGTAAACTACAAGTTACCTCGAAATTGCTAGGTTGCCTAAACTCAACTTCAGTTAGAGAAACCAAACCCCCTTTGCTGCTGCTGTCTAGTCGCTCAGTCATGTCTGACTCTGGGACCCCATGGTCTGTAGCCCGCCAGGCTCCTCTGTCCGTGGGATTTTCCAGGGAAGAAGACTGGAGTGGGTTGCCATTTCCTTCTCCAGGGGATCTTCCCCACCCAGGGATCAACCCTGGTCTCCTGCTGGGCAGGCAAATTCTTTACTGATCAGAGCCACTTGAGCCCACAGCGTGAATCCAGGGCTCTGGACCGGACTCCTGCTATGGGCTCCTCTGGGATCCCTGTCAGGTCACCTGTCCTTCGCTTGCAGTTTGCTCAGCTGTAAAACAAGTGATTGAAGAAATGGTTATCTTGAAAATGTGGTTATTGTTACCCATGCCTCTTAGCATTACTCGTAGGAGAGAGTTTTGGTCACAAAGTTCTCTAACTGGTTAGTTCACTAACTAGTTTATAATATAGCAGGATTTCTTGTTTTGGCCATGCCACAGGCAGGATCTTAGTTCCCCAACCAGCGATGGAACCGCGCCCCCTGCAATGGACTCGCAGAGTCCTAACCACTGGCCTGCCAGGGAGGTCCTAAAATAACAGTTTTTAATCCATGTATGTGGTTCAGTTCAGTTGCTCAGTTGTGTCCGACTCTGCGACAACATGGACTGCAGCACACCAGGCTTCCCTGTCGATCACCAATTCCTGGAGTTTACTCAAACTCATGTCTATCGAGTCGGTGATGCCATCCAACCATCTCATCCTCTCCTATCCCCTTCTCCCCAGCATCAGGGTCTTTTCAAATGAGTCAGCTCTTCGCATCAGGTGGGCAAAGGATTGGAGTTTCAGCTTCAGCCTCAGTCCTTCCAGTGAATATTCAGGAATGATTTCCTTTAGGATGNCCACCTGAAATAAGAGGAGCCCGTCCTCAAGGAGCAATTGGTATTAATAAACTCCACAGCCCTTCATCCCTTGAGTCCTTAGGGTTTGATATCACTCAAAATCTATTTTAAGTAAACTACAAGTTACCTCGAAATTGCTAGGTTGCCTAAACTCAACTTCAGTTAGAGAAACCAAACCCCCTTTGCTGCTGCTGTCTAGTCGCTCAGTCATGTCTGACTCTGGGACCCCATGGTCTGTAGCCCGCCAGGCTCCTCTGTCCGTGGGATTTTCCAGGGAAGAAGACTGGAGTGGGTTGCCATTTCCTTCTCCAGGGGATCTTCCCCACCCAGGGATCAACCCTGGTCTCCTGCTGGGCAGGCAAATTCTTTACTGATCAGAGCCACTTGAGCCCACAGCGTGAATCCAGGGCTCTGGACCGGACTCCTGCTATGGGCTCCTCTGGGATCCCTGTCAGGTCACCTGTCCTTCGCTTGCAGTTTGCTCAGCTGTAAAACAAGTGATTGAAGAAATGGTTATCTTGAAAATGTGGTTATTGTTACCCATGCCTCTTAGCATTACTCGTAGGAGAGAGTTTTGGTCACAAAGTTCTCTAACTGGTTAGTTCACTAACTAGTTTATAATATAGCAGGATTTCTTGTTTTGGCCATGCCACAGGCAGGATCTTAGTTCCCCAACCAGCGATGGAACCGCGCCCCCTGCAATGGACTCGCAGAGTCCTAACCACTGGCCTGCCAGGGAGGTCCTAAAATAACAGTTTTTAATCCATGTATGTGGTTCAGTTCAGTTGCTCAGTTGTGTCCGACTCTGCGACAACATGGACTGCAGCACACCAGGCTTCCCTGTCGATCACCAATTCCTGGAGTTTACTCAAACTCATGTCTGTCGAGTCGGTGATGCCATCCAACCATCTCATCCTCTCCTATCCCCTTCTCCCCAGCATCAGGGTCTTTTCAAATGAGTCAGCTCTTCGCATCAGGTGGGCAAAGGATTGGAGTTTCAGCTTCAGCCTCAGTCCTTCCAGTGAATATTCAGGAATGATTTCCTTTAGGATGGACTGATTGGATCTCCTTGCAATCCAAGGGACTCTCAAGAATCAAGCCCTTTTAAGCAGCATTTTCTAAACACCAGACGCTAGAATGAGCCTGATGGGTTTTTGCCATTTCCATAAACCATTCTAATTTTGTGTTTCAGCGTCTTATTTACTCTATATTTTTCTTGTAAGAAAAAAGAGACTCACTTTGTGATGTCAATTTATTTTTAAAAGGGAGCATATCACTTTGGTAAATGGAAAATTAGTATCATTTTCTATGAGTGAAACACTATAAAATATAAGGAAAATAAAGCTGTGTTATTAAATTCCAGCTCTATAGTATTGCCTGTGAAAGCAGAGGCCCAAATCACCCCTCTTTTGGGGAACTTTTCTGTTTTTTTTTTTTTAACATGTGGATTTTTTTCTTCCCTGTTCTTGACTGTCTTCAGATAGAGTGTTCTGCTATATACTTGGCTTTGAACAGCGAGATTGAATTATTTGACCAGGGCCCTTAGCTTATTTTTACAGGGACACTAATCTTAGAAACTCCCCACGTATAAACAGTGGTGTTGGGCCAACTGGCTGGCTTTCCCCAGGGGCTCAGATTTTAGATGAGTGATAGAGTCTGATGGCCTCCGTGGGAAGCAGTGGTTTTGGTACCGAGAGGAGAACTTGCCGTTTTACTTACCAAGGGTGTGTTGGTAGCAGATAATCCCAAGCCTTGAAAACTGACGGTTTTGTACTTTTGTGCCTTCCTGAAAGATAACATCCTCCAAATGGCAGAAAGTTTCTTCATGGGTTTTTAGAGCATGTTTGCCTTTGGCTTTTGTAAATTTATATTTCCTATCAATTTGAAATTCTCATGGATTATCTGATTGTAAATTCTGTCAAAATAGTGATTGAAAAGTTACTCAGTTTTGACTACAAAAAATTTGTAGTAGCTTTGGCTTTGAATTCATGGTGCCTACATAGTGCCCCCAGTATTTTCTACACCCATGTCAGTTTCGTGTTACTTCAGGGTAATTCTGACTAAATTTCAGGTGTAATTTAGTGGAATTTTTCTAATTGTGCCATGAAAAACAAAGAAGCTTCCAATGGCTGGTTAAGAGAAGGAAAAAATGATGGATCTAGAAAGAAAAGATCTAAATACTTTTCTTTCTACTTAACTCTTTATTAAAATTCATCTTAATTAGATTTCTCTTTCCAGTAGTAGATTAAATTCTTAATTATCTGGAACTGAGATTTTAAAGCTTTCTTAAAAATGTCACTTTCACACCATTTGAAGATCTGAAACTAGGCATGGCTCCTTTTGAGCTAACGAGAGTACCTTTCAGTTCAGTTCAGTTGCTCAGTCGTGTCCGACTCTGCGACCCCATGAATCGCAGCACGCCAGGCCTCCCTGTCCATCACCACCTCCTGGAGTTCACTCAGACTCACGTCCATCGAGTCAGTGATGCCATCCAGCCATCTCATTCTCTGTCATCCCCTTCTCCTCCTGCCCCCAATCCCTCCCAGCATCAGAGTCTTTTCCAATGAGTCAACTCTTCACATGAGGTGGCCAGAGTACTGGAGTTTCAGCTTTAGCATCATTCCTTCCAAAGAACCCAGGGCTGATCTCCTTCAGAATAGACTGGTTGGATCTCCTTGCAGTCCAAGGGACTCTCAAGAGTCTTCTCCAACACCACAGTTCAAAAGCATCAATTCTTTGGCGCTCAGCCTTCTTCACAGTCCAATTCTCACATCCGTACATGACCACAGGAAAAACCATAGCCTTGACTAGATGGACCTTAGTCGGCAAAGTAATGTCTCCGCTTTTGAATATACTGTCTAGGTTGGTCATAACTTTTCTTCCAAGGAGTAAGCGTCTTTTAATTTAGGATTGTGGAAAAGCACTTTTGTGTATAGCTACTTCATGTGTGAGAGAATTTGCGGTACCTTAGCAAGTGGTTGGTTAATTTAGCGTTGTGAAACAGAAGCTAAAGACAAATTTTACTTCTTTATATGCAGGGTTAAAGTAGATGTTTTGTTGCGGATTTTTTATTTGTTTTTACCAGATCCTTGAATCTTAGTTTTACTTGTAATACTCCACTGAGGTCTGTCCTTCTGAGGGTATAGGATGCAAATGGTAAGCTATAAAAGAGTATTATTGCACACAATCGTTTGTAAATGATCCCCGGCATAAGCTGAGTGTCGTTTGTTTTCTTAACATATTTTCCCATTTCAGGCCTACCTTGTCCTGACTCTTGATATTAATAAGACAATTCAAAGATAATCTAAGTAGCCTGAAAAAATATTTTGCAAAAGCACATCACATAGAACTAGAAGAGCATTCCTGTGGTAACTAAGCAACATCTTCTGTCTTGGGGGTGGGATTATGCTCCAAACCAGAGTTTCTCAAAGTGTTCCATGGATCCTGGAGTGCTAATCTGCCTGACAAAGCTGGGGTAACCTGCATGTTATACCCTACTTCTTAGAGATTCTGGAGAAGGGAATGGCAACCCACTCCAGTATTCTTGCCTGGAGAATCTCATGGACAGAGGAGCCTGGCAGGCTACCGTCCATGAGACTGCAAAGAGTCGGACATGGCTGAGCAACTAACACTTTTTCACTTTCTTAGAGTTTCAGAAGGTGTGTGTGTGTGTGTGTGTGTTGGCTGCACCATGCAACATATGGGATCTTAGTTTCCCCGACCAGGGATTGAACCCATGCCCCCTGCACTGGAAGCATAGAGTCTTAACCCCTTGACTGCCTGGAAATTCTGAAAGGTACATTTTAGAGGTTCTGAGATGCTACTGTGATACCGACTCAAACTCATTACTTGCTTCCCCTATATTACCTACTCATATCCCAAGGAAGTAGGGGGCATTTCATACTTTTTGAGACTATTGTTCTAAACCATCCATCAGATATTCTGGATAATTGTACTGTATAGGGAGTTACACCCAAGCCCCTGCCTTTGCTCTATATCCTCAGTATTGATACCATTTACACCATTATTTAGGAGATATTAATCAGGGGTAGGAACTTACACATTCTTTCTGTTAGGCAGTAATGCTTAATTGTGTGGAGGAAGTCTACATGTTTTAAGCCTTCCTAAATGACTCTGATGCAACAAATAACAATACTGTCTAAATAAGAATCATCTGCAGCCTGTTATCTCAACCTTGAAAATAATTTAACTTGTTCAGTTTCTTGATAAGTAGAACTGGCCTAGATTTCTTAGGTACACAGGGACTGTCGCCTTCCTATTTTAATCAGAGAAATGCTAGAAGAAACTACTTTTAATAATCTTGTATCCATTTCTGGAAAAACGTGGACAAAGGGCCAGTAATACTGAAGATCTGAACTGAAGCTGCCTTTTATATTACCACATGGCTAAGGCAGCCGTGAGACTTGAACTCTGGCTCATTACAAAACATCTAACCTGTGCTATAGAACAGGTTCTTATTGGTTATCTATTTTAAAATAGCAGTGTGAACATGTCAGTCAAACTCCCAATCTACAGCATGTTTTCTATTTCACATTAGGAACAGTTGAACAGGTCTGTTTTTCCACAGGTCTGACTCCTCTCCCATGATAGGGGGCAAAGCCTTGTTTGTAGTATCAAAAGTTATTTTGCTGCTGCGTTAAGTTCAACCATGGTGTGTACAGCATGTCATAAATTATGCACCGATTATATGGCTGAGTTCATTCTCCTCCTTCTTAAAATAGGCGGTCTCTCCCAAACAATTAGCACTTAATTATGTTTCTATCTTGTTTCTTAATTGTTCCATATGTTGGGATTTTATTTTTCCACCACACTACATGCCTCTGGGTGGCAGAGATCAGGACTTAAACTTTTTGGAACTCCCAACACAGCAATCCCAAGTCTGTCCTAATGCACGCTGTTGCTGGCAGGCTTGGTGTTTTAAGAGAATGTTGGTAGAACAAGTATCAACTAATTCTGAAAAAAAAACAGGTAATTTCTCTATAGCACATAGAGTATGTGCTTGTTATCTGGCAAACCAACGATGAAATTGCTGGGTAAGAGTTAAAAGATAAGGAAAATAGCTTCTCAGCCTTGTAAAGTCACAGCACCAAGTATGTTTCAAGGAAACCACCAGATTGTGTGTATCAGAGTCATCAGTCTTTCTGCTATAAACAGCTAAATCCATTCTCAATTCTGTCTCTCTGACGCCCCTTCTGTGCTCCATTGTTGAACATTCTCCCTTTCGCTGACAACTTTTCTGCAGGAATGTTTATAGCATTCATTGGCTTTCATTATCCATCTGCTTTTCTAGCTCCTGGAAGATCTTCTGATTCCTAATTCAGAGACAGAGGAGGAAAAGCAGGGCTGTCAGAGCCAGGCAGACCTCAGTCCTAACTTAGGCTCTGACCATTTGCTGGCTGTAACGTCTTAGCCATTCTGAGCTTATGTCTTCAACTATTAAAAAATAGGAATATTAATATTACATCTCAGGGTTAATTGTGACAATTGAAAGAAATACAATTCTCATCTAGATTCTGATCAAGCTGGTACCCAACAAATGTAAGATTCCCTCACTTTCTATCTCTGAAAGCATAATACAAGATAATATTGC
Source organism: Raphicerus campestris (assembly GCA_006410735.1). Lineage (NCBI taxonomy): Eukaryota > Metazoa > Chordata > Mammalia > Artiodactyla > Bovidae > Raphicerus > Raphicerus campestris. The sequence goes on along the minus strand of SJYW01002319.1, from coordinate 883,425 downwards.
AATGATGGTAACTAATAGTTCATATCTACTATGTCACTAGTACTAGGCTAGAAACAAGTCTTTTGTGGAGTATGCACTGTTGAATTCAACACTGTCACTTAATCCTGTTTCTTCTCCTTTCTGCTGTCCTATGTAAGCCTTTGTTTTCTATGAAGCTAGAGATTTTTGGTAGCTCAGAGAGCTCTTGATGCTGATGAAAACCATTACTTCCTGTTCCTATCTTATAATTATGAAACCTCTCGTCTCACCAACTGGATTCTTTCTGAAGCACCCTTTCCATTATCTCTCTGCTCTTATCGTGAGTTTATGGCTCTTCAGTCTACATCAGATTGAGGGATTAACCCCCAATTTCCCAGCCCCACAGTCAGTCTTCCAGCCAAAGTTGTTGCTGTGTTTTGGGTCATGCCTGGTGACATGTGGAATCTTAGTTCCTCAACCAGGGATCAAACTCATGTCCCTTGCATTGGAAGCAAAGAGTCTTAACCACCGGATGACCGGGGAAGTGCCCCAACCAACATCTTATTAGGAGAGTCTGCCTTCTCTTTCTAGCTCTCCATTTGCGATCTCTCTCCATCCTGCCCACTTCTGGTCATAGACACTTCCATATATCATTCCTGATTTATTTTATGTAAACTTGGTTTATGCATTTCCATTGTTCGAACAAGAATTCTTTCCTCACCTTCCTTCATCTAAATCCTACACTTCCATTAAGGTCAAATTTTTAAGTCCACAGAAACTTCCAAAAGTCAACCAAACTTCAAAACTATATAATTAATATTTATTTTGCTTCAAAAGAGCTTTTTTCCCAGGTTACATCTCTCAAACACTACAGATTATAATCCTTCAAGGAAAAGGAAATTATTTCAACTACTCTGTTTCTCTTCAACTCTGAGCCTATTCAGACCTAATGGAAACAGTAGGCACTTAATAATTACAGAAGTAAATCACTGTTACAATAACCATTAAGCCTTGGGACTCTCCACCACAAAAACTTTTTGAACACCAAAAAATTTCAACTCTAGTCTGTGAAGAAACTTTTGTTTAACTGATATTCAGTAAATGTAGGGTAGTTTTGTTTTAAAATGCCTGCGTATTTAAAAGCCAGCCTACTCAAGAAGATTCTGAGTTTGCAATCAAAGCTACATAAAGGATGAAAAAAACTGTGTATCGTTTAATAAGAATCATGTAGTGAAGAAAGGAGATAATTATATCTAGAGTTTTATCTCCAGATTCTTCAATGGTTACTTTCTTGAATGTGACCTTTTTGTCTTTGGGAAGATAACAAGATTTTCCATATGAATATATACTTTGAGCAAGATAGTGAAAGTCACTCAGTCGTGTCCGACTCTTTGTGACCCCATGGACTTATACAGTCCATGGAATTCCCCAGGCCAGAATACTGGAGTAGGTAGCCTTTCCCTTCTCCAGGGGATCTTCCCAACCCAGGGATTGAATCCTGGTCTCCTGTATTGCAGGAGAGAATAACATTTAACTAAGATTTTTTTCTGTAAGCACCACCATTGTTCCTCGTATCTTAAAAAATCATGTATCATTCTAAGTATAAATACATTATTTTGTGTATTTTTAATATAATTATAAAGCACAGTATCATATAGCATACCCTTTTATGTGTGCTGACTTCTATAAGTTGATGGGACAATAGTTAATGAATATCTGGTAAGAGACTAAAGAAAACAAAATAGTTGTTACCTGGAATCTTCCTGGAGCTCATTATTTCAGGTATATATGTATATATTTTTTCAGATTATTTTCCCTTATAGATTTTTACAAAATATTGATTATAGATCTCTGTGCTGTACAGTAGGTCCTTGTTGCTTATCTATGTTGTATAGAGTAGTATGTGTGTGTTAATCCCCAAATCTTAATTTATTCCCACTCCCACCCCAGATTTTTTATTTTCATTTTATTTATTTATAGGAATTCCTGTTATCTCTTATTTTTAATTTTGGCCACTCCCTGGGGGAATGTGGATGCTAGTTCCCTGAAGCAGGGATTGAACCCTGTGCCCCCTGCATTGGAAGCTGTAGTCTTAACCTTTGAACCAGCAAGCAAGTCCCTCAGGCTTTTTATTTTGAAAAGACTAACTTCTAGCTCCAAAGAGTTGGCATTTTGCCACCAGCCTGTCTTTAGCCCTCAAAAGCTATTCTAATGCTTATCTTGTCTCCTAGACTCAACATTTTTCTCTTTTCAGATATCAGTGCCAAGAAGCCCTCAATTTCAAATGAGTCAGTGACCCAGTAAATTACCTAATGTAGCCTGTAGCTCCAATCCGCAATCCCTAGTACTGGCTCAGAATACTCAAGTGGAAAATATCACTTGGGGCAGGTGACGACCAAGGACTTGGAAATGAGGGAAACGACAAAACTTCCAAGGGATCTGAAGAGAAATGTGCAAATCTCTTTGATGACTCTCAGGCTGGTTGAAGACCTCAACAGTAACAAGACAAGGTGTTTGCTTTTCTGAACACAAGTCACTGTTTCTTAGCAGAGAAGGCTCAGAACAGCAGTCATATCAGAAAGGTTCACAGTGGTGGTATCATCCATGAACCAGATGCAAAGTCTTTACCTGGCAGGTATCCCCATCAGTTAAAAAGATGAACGAATCAGGCAATTAATACCTAATGTAATAAACATTTAAATCATAACTTCCCTTTCTCTGAATCTATGGTAATCAAAAACTATTCTATGATTTGGTTTCTCAAATCCACAGAGAAAATAAGAGCTACATGAACTCTAAGCCTATGCTATGCTATGTTATGCTATGCTAAGTCGCTTCAGTTGTATCTGACTCTATGCAACCCCATAGATGGCAGCCCACCAGGCTCCCTCATCCCTGGGATTCTCCAGGCAAGAACACTATTCTATGATTTGGTTTCTCAAATCCAGAGAGAAAATAAGAGCTACATGAACTCTAGGCCTGCTGCTGCTGCTAAGTCGCTTCAGGAACTCTAGGCCTCCTTGTCAGTAATATTTCTTATTGAAATGAATAAATTCAAATTTTTATTAATGTCATTCATTGCCTTGTCAGGCTTTCCCCCTAAATATGATCAAACCTGGCACACTGACTCAGTTTAGTTTCTAAATTCCAAAAAGCTGTGGGCTGCCTTGGAAATTCACTTGATCATTTCTTCATTCGATTGAATATTTTTGGAAGCTTCTTAAAGCCCAACTACTGTGCTTAGGAATATAGCTTTGAGCAAAACTGATGTGATACTGACAAAGAGCTTTTAAGCCAATAGGTATAATAACACATGACAAGGGTTTCTTGGTAGCAATGTTTTCTAAAAAAAGAAAAATTTTGAGTCTAGAAGAAATGATTAGATTCAGGAAGGCTTTCTGGAGTAAACAATACCTAAGTAGAGACTGGAATTAGGAATTAGAAGATCACAGAGGGAAAGAGGGAAGGGGAAGCCAGATGAGGGCAACAGAGAGAAGTTGTTAGGCGGGGCATTTTATTTTTAAATTATTTTTTAATCTGAATTTTGTAATCGAAGTATAGCTGATTTGTAACGTTGTGTTAGTTTCTGGTGCACAGCAAAGTGAATGAAATGCCATTTGCAGCTCCATGAATGGACCTAGAGATTATCATACTAAGTGAAGTTAACTCAGAAAGAGGAAAACAAATATCATTTATTAGTGCATATATGGAATCTGAAAAAATGGTACAGATGAAGTTATTTATGGGGCAGGAATAGAGATGCAGATGTGGAGAACAGACATATGGGGGAAGGGGAAAGTGGGACAAACTGGGAGAGTAGCATTGATGTATATACACCACCATGTATAAAAAGCTGCTCGGTCGTGTCCAACTCTTGCTATCCGACAGATTAGAGCCCACCAGGCTCCTCTGTCCATGGGATTTTCCAGGCAAGAATGCTGAAAGTGGGTTGCCATTTCCTTCTTCAAGAGATCTTCCCAACCCAGGGATCAAACTTGGGTCTCCTGCACTCCCGGTGTCCAGCCCCCATGGATCCAGGGAATTCGAAGCGGGGATGGAGTCGGCATCCTAGAAAAAAAACTTATTTAACTACAGATATATAGAGAGATTAGAAACGGATAGTGTAGTAGGAAATATTGGTGGAGAAAAAGATGCTGAATAACTTGGTTTACGGGGAAAACCAATAAAACTTCGAGACAAGGAGTTTGCACCATCTACCTTAGGCTACCGGTGCCCACTTGAATATTGAAGGGTGCCCCGCCTTAGGCTCCCTTTTGCCTGGATCTTAGAAGCCAGGGCAAGTAAGTAGACATGGTGACCCTCCCCCTCCAGATGGGAATTCAGCCAGAAAAGGGGAGAAAAGAATGACATGGGGGAGCCCAGCATAGGTGCAAGACTCAAGACTTTATTTTCAAAATCAGCTTATATACCCCAAGTTGTACATAAAGAAATAATGGAATATGCAGNCCAACCAGTCCATTCTAAAGGAGATCAGCCCTGGGATTTCTTTGGAAGGAATGATGCTAAAGCTGAAACTCCAGTACTTTGGCCACCTCATGCGAAGAGTTGACTCATTGGAAAAGACTCTGATGCTGGGAGGGATTGGGGACAGGAGGAGAAGGGGACGACAGAGAATGAGATGGCTGCATGGCATCACTGACTTGATGGATGTGAGTGTGAGTGAACTCTGGGAGATGGTGATGGACAGGGAGGCCTGGCATGCTGCAGTTCATGGGGTTGCAAAGAGTCGGACACGACTGAGTGGCTGAACTGAACTGAACTGTTTTCTACGAAGAAAACTTATTTTATTGTTTAACGTTTTATTATGGAATCTTTTAAACATACACAACAGGAAAGAGAATAATATAATGAGTCCCCATATACCCATCATGATGCAATTTCAACAGTTGTTGCAATATTCCCAATCTTACATCATCTATCTCCCCATATATTTCTGTTTTTCTTTTTTCTTGAGCATTTTGAAGCAAATCTCAAACAATATGTCTTTTTGTAAATACTTCAATGTGCATATCTAAGTGACAATTAAAAAGGAATTAAAAAAACTGGTTTGACATAATCACTCTAAAAGATCAATAATCATTCCTTAGGGAAAAAAATTCTGAATTATATATGGTGATGGATGTTAACTATTAATGGAGTTATTGTGGTACCACTGCATCATAATATATGCAAATGTCAGACCACTCTGTTGTATACCTGAAACTAATAAAGCGATATATGGCAGTTATACCTCAATTTAAAAAAAAAGAGAGAGATTTCCCTGGTCATCCTGTGGATAAGATTCTGGTCTCCCAATGTAGGGAGCTAGGTCAGGGAACTAGACCCCACATGCTGAAACTAAGAAGTCCGCATACTGCACAGAAGATCGCTCAAGCCAGAGCTAAGCAGCAGTGCAGCCAAATTAAATAAATATTTTTTAAATTCCTTAATATAGTCTAAATTCAGAGCACATTTGAAATGCCCTACTTTATCTTGAAAATGCTTTTTTTCAGATTATTTTTTGAGTCAGGATCCAACCAAGTATCACACTTTACATTGACATCTCTCTTTTATTGTATAGCCGTCTTTTATACATGCTACGTACAGTATGTAAAAGAAAATGACTCATTTGACAAAAAGACTCTCCTACTATCAATGCTGGCTGTTTCCTGATGGCGTATTTTGATTTGTTCTGCAAACTCGTGTATTTCCTGTACATGAAGTTAGGTTCAACTTTCCGGTCAGGAACTCTTTACACGAGGTGCAGTGTACTTGTTTTGGCATCACATTACGGGTCCATAATGGCTTATTGTTCCACTTTTACAAAGGCCAAGACCAACCATTATGGGCCAGATTGTCAGACTGATGCCTCCTTTATGAAGTTTCTCACCAACATTTCATTTAATGGTTTTGGCTTCTGTCAACAAAAGACCGATTTGTACTCAGATGACAAGGATAAGCAAGGCCAATGTTTTCAGCACAGAGCTGCGTGAGGCAGAAGAGAGGTATCTGCAGGAATACTCTCCGCTCAGATGTGGACCCCCTCCACGGCCTCTCTGTTCACTCACACCTTTGCCTGCCTCTGGATGGGTGTCCTTGCCAGAGACAGCATCTGTCTGTGAGTGTATCAGCAACATTATTTTTGATTGCCCAACCTGTGGGAACTTCATTCTCCCACCAGGGATCAAAGACACTCCCCATGCATTAGAAGTGCAGAGTCTTAACCACTGGACCACCAGGGAAGTCTCATGAGTTAAATTTTTAATTTTATGACCATTTTTTTTTTTAAGATGTAGGGGACTTCCCTGGTGGTCCAGTGGCTAAGACCCCGAGCTACCAATGCAAGGGGCCCAGGGTTCAATCCCCAGTCAAAAAATTAAAATTCCACGTGCTGCAACTAAGACATGGTATAGCCAAATAAATGTTTAAAAGAGACGGAAGAAGAGAAAGGGCTGTGGACATAGGAGACAGGGAGACAGATGGAAGAAGAGGGTTGCTGGAATCCTGACGATTCCAGTGTTCATCAGACCTGAAAACACCCCTTAAAATATAATCAAGTCAGGCTGGAAGGAACATGAATCTATGAAAAAGAGTTCTTTTCAATTTCTCATCAGAGAAAGTATATAAAGAAAGTAGATTGTCCTACTAAATAACTCAACTTAGTGATTGATAGCATAAAAGCATAAACTATTTTAAACTGCAGAAGTGAGAATTTGAAATGCAGGATATCAAATCCTAAGACTTTTATGTCATGAATTCAAGATGCCGGATTGCATGAGCAAAAATAGATCTGAGATCATTATTCAAAACAGCAGAAGATTCAGAGGGAGAGGCAGAAAGTTCCACGGAGGCTCTTTCTGATTCAGGCAGAACTGCTGCTTAGATGACTCTTGATTATCATGAAGGGAGGCCTGGCATCACCAAGATATACAAAGGCTTTACTCTACAGATGGAACAGAAGTGCCCCCCAAAGTGAGCCAGAAGTGAGCAGAAACCCAGAGGATGTAGATGTTCATAGCCAGTCAGGAATAGCTCATCACAGAGAGTGCCTGCCGCCTTGACCTATGATTGTGTTTGTTGTTGTTGTTGGGTCGCTCAATTATGTCCAACTCTTTGCAATCCCATGGACTAATACAGCCCTCCAGGCTCTTCTGTCCCTGGGATTCTCCAGGCAAGAATACTGGCGTGGGTAACCATTCCCTTCTCCAGGGGATCTTCCTTACCCAGGAATGGAACCCTGGTCTCCTGCATTGCAAACAGAGCCTTTATCGTCTGAGCCACGAGGGAAGCCCTATGATTAAGAGATAAAACTTGCCCAGGAAATGGGGATTCCTGAAATCTGGTTAAAACTCCAGCTTCTTCAAGAAGCAGTTTCACATGTTGTAATTGCCATTAAAGAAACAGAAAGGGGGAAGAAAGAGTGCTAGAGGAAGACACCGCAATTCCTAATTTGTTCAACATTCCTAACTTGTGATCCTTTATGATCGTGTTCCAGGTTATGCTTTCCTAAGTAAAGGCGTGTGGAATCTTTGTATATATTCTAAAGGGTTCTATGAAATTAAATTTCAGGACAAAAATTTCCATCGCTTTTTGACGTCTCTGTGAATTCAGTTTTTCAAATCCCTTCCACTGTTTTGGCTGAAGGTGTGTATTGGAGGCTCTGCCCAGCTCTTCTGCAAGCTGGTCAGAGATCATTTCAAGCTGGTCTGAAAGGGCTCAGTCAAGTGGCCAGAGACTCTGTTTCCATCGAACGTGCTGCAATAAATTCTCCCAAAGACGGTCTGACAATTTGAGCGGTGTTATGTAAGAAGACGGAGGCCTGTTTGGTGTGGTATCAATTTGCAGTTGAGTTAGCATATTTTCCCATGAGCCATAAATCTTGTAGATTCACCAGGTTTCAGCTTGATTTATAAGCTTCAGTTGCCAGGCCCATGTCACACTACACAGGTCCCCCTTCCTCCCACGTTCCAACAGCTTCCATGAGAGCCTAACGTCAGAATTTGACAAAATGTCAGAGAAGAACAGTAGTAAAGTTCCAGAGAGGGAGGAGCTTGACAACCAGCCTATTTATAAATGTGCCCTTTTTATTCTTCACGTCCTGTAGCATGAACATGGCCTTAACCCAAAGCTCTTGGTGTAAAGGACCCAGTTCTGAAGTGAGACAGTTCTAATATTTAGAGTTAAATTATACAGGCAGACCTTGGAGATAAGGCAGGTTTGATTCCAGATCACCGCAATAAAGACAAGATGCCGTTAAAGTGAGGCCCATAAGTTTTTTTGGTTTTGTTTTCCAGTGCAAAAAAAAGGAATGTTTACACTATGCTGTACTCTTTCAGGTGTGCAATAGCATAAATAGTCTAAAAAAACAATGTATGTATTTTAAAAAATACTTTATTGCCTATAAATGATCATCATCACCTGAGCCTTCAGCAAACTAATTTTTTACTGGTGGAGGGTCTTGCCTCGAGGTTAATGGCTGCAGGCTGGTCAGGATGGATGGTGGTTGCTGAAGGCTGGGGTGACTGTGACAATTTCTTAAAATAGGACAGCAGTGAAGTTTGCCCCACTGATTGGCTCTTCCTTTCACTTGAACACTTAGAGGGCACTGTAGGGTTATCGACCGGTCTAATTTCAATATTGTGGTGTCTCTTAGGAAATAGGGAGGCCAGAGGAGAGAAAGAGAGATGGGGGAACACCCGGTTAGTGGAGCAGTCAGAACACACACAGTATTTGTCAATTGTTTGCTGTCTGATATGGGTGAGGTTCATGGGACCCCAAAACAATTAGAGTAACATCAAAGAGGACTGATCACCATCACACATATAACAGAAAGGAAAAGGTTTGAAATATTGGGAGGACCAGGGAGGCCCAGCGTGCTGCAGTCCATGGGGTTGCAGAGTCAGACACAGCTGGGCGACTGAATGACAACAATCCTTCTTCATTGCCTGGAGGTTAGCATATGTATGACACTGGCTGCAGTGGCAGTAGGAGAGGCTGAATACCACCTTTATAATCCCAGGGTGAATGGGCGAGATGGCACCCTCAAAGCCATTCGACGCTGCTTGAACTAATTTTGAAGAACTTATTCAAAAAACACTGTAGCCTAGGCTATAGAGGCAAGCATGGGGGGCAGCCTCGCAGCTCTCAGACACAGGCAACGAATGCTCTAGAAACTCAAGCGCTATGTGTTCATGCTTGTTCTGCTAATGACACGATGACACCAAGCTGTCGTGTCTGTTTACTCCACTGTACACACAGATGGTGTACTGACTGCCAGAATGGCGAGCTGAAATTATATATGTAAAAGTGCCTGAAATCTGGCAGGCGTTCTATAAACCATTAACTAAATCGGAGAAGAGCTACATGATTCCAATTTGGCTTGTGCAAAGACCGATATAGGACTTCCCAAGTGACTCAAAGAATCCACCTGCTTCATGTTCCACCTAGGGTACCAAAAAAAAAAAAAAAAAAAAAAAATTCCATCTGCCAATGCAGGATGCAAGAGACACAGGTTAGATTCCTGGGTTGGGAAGATCACCTGGAGAAGGAAATGGCAACCCACTCCAGTATTCTTGCCCGGAAAATTCCACAAACAGAGGAACCTGGAGGGTTATAGCCCATGGAGTTGCCGCAAGTCGGGCACAACTGAGTGACTAAACACACATGCACCCAGAGAGCAATATGGCAATCTCTGGCTTACAAAATAATCTCTAAATCCTAATTACTGCAGTAGTTTCCAGCAAAGTGACTTCTACACAATCTATCACATCATTTAGAGACATTCATGAATTTCACTAGGAGTTGATTAGTAGAGAACAATCAGTACAAAACAGTACAGAACTAGGGACACATAACAAGCAAAGCAAACAAAATTCCTATTCTCAAGAAGCTTATAGGCTTATAGGAAGTCAGGGTTATCCCTACTATTCGTACATTGTGGGCAAATAATTTTTTTTAAGTCCCTTGTTTATATAAACAATTTGATTTTTAAAATGTATTAGAAAATCTAAGTATTCATATGAGCTAATAAATCATTCAGCAATTTATCAATGAAGTTTGAGAATAATGGTTGGAGGAGAGGTATTAAAGTATTTGCTTACTTCCAATCAGCGCAACAGGGTGAGGTTGGGGGCATTACACGCTGCCTCCAGCGCCCCCGGCACTACTGTTGAAAGGCGGCACCACACTGAGGAAAGGGCAAATGGAAGCCGAGGCTGCCTTCCCAAGTCTGTGACTTGGTTTCATATGAACAGAGTCATGTATTGTGTGGTCTCTCACTCAGTGTGTGTGGTTTAGGCTTTGCGGTTGCCATCTTGAAAGTTTTGATAATTTCATCTTTGCACTTGCGTTTTGTAAGCAAGTCCTATGGGATGATGGAAATAAGCATATCAGCAGCAGAGATAAACGAGGAGCCTGGCACTGAGCAATTGGCCCGACGGCCAAGCACACATACATACATGTAGCTTCTGGACAGCCTGGGCTCCAGGGGGTCTGGGACAGGGCCCTGGTCAGTGGTGAGAGTTCCAGTAGCAGAAGCCGCGGTGGCGGAGACAACAGCTGCGGCCACGAGCATAAAGAGTGGTGCGGTATGGGCCAGTGCCAGCATCCAGGCTGGGAGCCCTGACCCTGTGTCCCCAGAGCCCATCCTTTAGTGTCTGCACAAACACTCTCTGGCCTGAGCACTAGGGCAGGAACTGCCGCGACTCAAGCGTTAAAGTTTGTAAGTTATTACAAAAGGAAAGCGTACACATGGGAACTGCAGCAAAGCATATCAGGGAGTTATTAGAATTCTCATAGTTTTGGATCTCCAGTTTATAAAACTGCTGGAACATTGCAAAGCAAAGCAAACATCCACAGGCCTGGAAATTAAATTTAAAGGTCATTGCATTCAATGGAAAAGAATACTACTTTCATAAGATGCTTCAAATAAACCAATTATTAATAAGGGAGAAATTCCTAAAATTAAAGTTTCATTGTAATTGAAGGTGTAATTTTAGAATACATAAATAAGCATTTTAAGCTATGTGAGAATTATGAAGTCAATTTTTAAAACCTCCATAAGTTAGAGACCTTAAAATGCCAGGGTATAATTTAAAATTTAAAAGAATTCAGACTTACATAAAATATATTTTATATTGAGTAAAATCTTTTTTAGAAAAATTATTCTGTGAGAATAATCTCTAGATGTGCTAAACTTTAAATTTAAGATAATGTATCAGAAAGTTATCATGTTGTTACAGACCACAAATGCTCAAATGGTTTCTTCTCTTTCAAAATTAAAAATTATAAAAAATTATTGTTCTTGTATAAGCATCTGAATGCAGAGTTCCAAAGAATAGCAAGAAGAGATAAGAAAGCCTTCCTCAGTGATCAATGCAAAGAAATAGAGGAAAACAACAGAATGGGAAAGACCAGAGATCTCTTCAAGAAAATTAGAGATACCAAGGGAATATTTCATGCAAAGATGGGCTTGATAAAGGACAAAAATGGTATGGACCTAACAGAAGCAGAAGATATTAAGAAGAGGTGGCAAGAATACACAGAAGAACTGTACAAAAAAGATCTTCACGACCAAGATAATCATGATGGTATGATCACTCACCTAAAACCAGGCATCCTGGAATGAGAAGCCAAGTGGGCCTTAGAAAGCATCACTACGAACAAAGCTAGTGGAGGTGATAGAATCCCAGTTGAGCTATTTCAAATCCTGAAAGATGATGCTGTGAAAGTGCTGCACTCAATATGTCAGCAAATTTGGAAAACTCAGCAGTGGCCACAGGACTAGAAAAGGTCAGTTTTCATTCCAATCCCAAAGAAAGGCAATGCCAAAGAATGCCCAAACTACCGCACAATTGCACTCATCTCACATGTTAGCAAAGTAATGCTCAAAATTCTCCAAGCCAGGCTTCAGCAATACGTGAACCGTGAACTTCCTGGTGTCCAAGCTGGTTTTCGAAAAGGCAGAGGAACCAGAGATCCAATTGCCAACATCTGCTGGATCATGGAAAAATCAAGAGATTTCCAGAAAAACATCTATTTCTGCTTTATTGGCTATGCCAAAACCTTTGACTGTGTGGATCACAATAAACTGTGGAAAATTCTGAAAGAGATGGGAATCCCAGACTACCTGACCTGCCTCTTGAGAAATCTATATGCAGGTCATGAAGCAAGAGTTAGAATTGGACATGGAACAACAGACTGGTTCCAAATAGGAAAAGGAGTACGTCAAGGCTTTATATTGTCACCCTGCTTATTTAACTTCTATGCCAAGTACATCATGAGAAATGCTGGGCTGGAAGAAGCACAAGCTGGAATCAGGATTGCTAGGAGAAATATCAATAACCTCAGATATGCAGATGACACCACCCTTATGGAAGAAAGTGAAGAGGAGCTAAAAAGCCTCTTGATGAAAGTGAAGAGGAGAGTGAAAAAGTTGGCTTAAAGCTCAACATCCAGAAAACAAAGATCATGGCATCTAGTCCCATCACTTCATGGGAAATAGATGGGGAAACGGTGGAAACAGTGTCAAACTTTATTTTTTTGGGCTCCAAAATCACTGCAGATGGTGACTGCAGCCATGAAATTAAAAGACGCTTACTCCTTGGAAGGAAAGTTATGACAAACCTTGATAGCATATTAAAAAACAGAGGCATTACTTTGCCATCAAAGGTTTGTTTAGTCAAGGCTATGGTTTTTCCAGTGATCATGTATGGATGTGAGAGTTGGACTGTAAAGAAAACTGAGCGCCAAAGAAGTTATGGTTTTGAACTGTGGTGCTGGAGAAGACTCTTGAGAGACCCTTGGACTACAAGGAGATCCAACCAGTCCATTCAAAAGAAGATCAGCCCTGAGTGTTCTTTGGAAGGGATGATGCTAAAGCTGAAACTCNTGAAAAACAGAGGCATTACTTTGCCATCAAAGGTTTGTTTAGTCAAGGCTATGGTTTTTCCAGTGGTCATGTATGGATGTGAGAGTTGGACTGTAAAGAAAACTTGAGCGCCAAAGAAGTGATGGTTTTGAACTGTGGTGCTGGAGAAGACTCTTGAGAGACCCTTGGACTGCAAGGAGATCCAACCAGTCCATTCAAAAGAAGATCAGCCCTGAGTGTTCTTTGGAAGGGATGATGCTAAAGCTGAAACTCCAATACTTTGGCCACCTCATGGAAAAAGTTGACTCATTGGAAAAGACCCTGATGCTGGAAGGGATTGGGGGCAGGAGGAGAAGGGGACGACAGAGGATGAGATGGCTGGATGGCATCACTGACTCGATGGACATGAGTTTGAGTGAACTCTGGGAGTTGGTGATGGACAGGGAGGCCTGGCATGCTGCGATTCATGGGGTCACAAAGAGTTGGACANCGATCCCTGGGCTCCATCCCTGGGTTCAATCTTCCCCCTGGGTTGGGAAGATCCCCTGGAGAAGAGAAAGGCTACACACTCCAGTATTTTGGCCTGGAGAATCCCATGGACTGTGTAGTCCATGGGGTTGCAAAGAGTCGGACACGACTGAGTGACTTTCACTTTCATGCTAGAGAAAAATGTGAACAGTATGCATGAACAAAGGGGAGGTTTTTTTCAGAGAGAGAGAAACTATAAAAAAGAGTAAAATGGAAATTTGAGAATCAAACGCCATGATGTTNCTCCCTGGGTTGGGAAGATCCCCTGGAGAAGAGAAAGGCTACACACTCCAGTATTTTGGCCTGGAGAATTCCATGGACTGTGTAGTCCATGGGGTTGCAAAGAGTCGGACACGACTGAGTGATTTTCACTTTCATGCTAGAGAAAAATGTGAACAGTATGCATGAACAAAGGGGAGGTTTTTTCCAGAGAGATAGAAACTATAAAAAAGAGTAAAATGGAAATTTGAGAAATCAAACGCCATGATGTTAGAGATGAAGAATTCCTATAATGGGCTTATAGCAGACTGGGAAGGGCTGATAGATTCATAGGAATTATCCAAACTGAAACATGAAGAGAAAACCAAGTTGTGTTTTTTTTTTAAGCCGAGAGCAACATGGTAGCGTCCACTGTGGCTCAGATGGTAAAGAATCTGCCTGCAGTGCAGGAGACCTAAGTTCGATCCCAGGATTGGGAGGATCCCCTGGAGAAGGAAATGACAACCCAATCCAGTGTTCTTGTGTGGAGAATTCCGTGGACAGAGGAGCCTGGCAGGCTACAGTCCATGGGGTCTCAAAGAGTCAGATATGACTGAGTGGCCTAACAGAGCAACAAAAGCTGTTGGACAATATCAAGCAACTGTTGGACAATAGTTGAAGTTGGAGTCCGAGAAGGAAAAGAGAATAGCAACAATAACAATAGCAAAACAGTGAAACAGATAATTGTTGAGAATTTTCCAAAATTAATGGAAGACAACAGATCACAGATTCAAGAAACTCAGAGAAAACTCTAAGCTGGAGAAAAAAGAATCATGCAGGCACTTCATGGTCAAATTGCTAAAAACCAGGAAAAAGATAAAATCTTGAAGGTGGCTGGAAGAAAAAAGAAAAAAAAAAACATTTTGTTATTGTTTTATTTTGCATTTCCCTGATGACCTAGGATGTGAAACATCTTTTTATATGCTTATTTGCCATCTGTGTATCTTCTTTGGTGAGATGTCTGTTCAGGTCTCGGGCCCATTTTAATCAGCATTTTCTTATTTTTAGTATTGAGTTTTATGAGTATATTCTATATTTCAGAAACAGTCATTTATCAAATGTGTCTTTTACAAATATTTTCTCCCGGAATGTGGCTTGTCTTCTTATTCTCTTGATATTGTCTTACACATAGCAGAAGTTTTAAATATTATTTTAATGAAAACTAGCTTATCCTTTCTTTCATGGACTGTACCCTTGGTGTTGTGTCTTAAGTCACAGCCATATCCAAGGTCCATTTATAGTTTCTCTTACGTTTTCATCTAGAAGTTTATAGCTTTTTCACTTTACAGTTCAGAGTATAGTCCATTTTCAATTTTTGTGAATGGTATGATGTCTGTGTCTAAGTTACTATTATTTTTTTAACACATAGATGTTTGGTTATTCCAGCACAATTTTTTTTTAAGCTGTACCCCCTTGGCATGTGGAATCTTAATTCCCAGTCCAGGGATGGGAACTGTATGCCCTGCATTGGAAGGCAGAGTCTTAGCTACTAAATCACCAGGGAAATCCCCAGAAACACTTTTGAAAAGACTAAATTCTGACTTTTTTTTTTAACCCATTTTCTCATTGTTTTTATAGAGGAAATAATTTTCAGAGGTCTGACTTGGTTTATTTTTCCGATGTCAACTCCCAATATGGAAGCACTGGCTTAGGCATCAACACATCCAACCCCACCTCATATTCACATCAGCAAATTTAACACTTTGCATTACTGTAGCTGTTTTCCTGAAGGTTCTGATGAGACCTATATACCACGTGCCACAGGTAATACAATCCAACACATTTGCCAGAGTATTATTATTTTGCCACACGGCATGTAACATCATAGTTCCCCGACCAGAGAATGAACCCGAACCCCCTGCATTGGAAGCTTGGAGTCTCAACCACTGGATCACCACGGAAGTCCTTCAGATCTCTTTTTGAATTGTAGTTCTCAGTGTTGTAAAGCCTCTTGGGACAGTCTGTCCTCAAGAGACAAAAACACATAAATACCAAAATGATCTCTCAGTAGCTTTAATTAATTTTGTTTCATTAGTTCTGAACTTTTCATGCTCTTTTCACACAATTATTTGGAAATTACATTCATCACAGTTTCTTAATTTGTAGTAATTTTGTCACTCAGAGGATAATTGTTAATTATTTTCCCCTATGATTATCATGGAAGGAAAACAAGAGTTTTAAAAACTGTGAAATTAAATTGGAAGGGAATTTCAAACAGTCACATTCCCCTTTGCTCTGACATCCCAGATGGTGTCTATGGTTCGTATTCATAGTTATGCAAAATGACAGATGTTGGAAGCAAATATTTTCAGCATATTAATAAGAGCAATGTGCTGGCCCTTTCTGGATTAGCAGGGATCGTACTGATAAAAAGTGCTGAGAACCCTCTCAGAGCAAGAAAAAGAGGCTCATACACTGTCTTTGATTTGTTTAGTGTCTGGATCAATAAATGGAAAATCAAAAAACTGAGGCATACCCCTTACTCTACTAGAGACTTACGATGTAGCCTCAGCCATGTTCCTCCTGGAGCAACACAGGGCTGTGGACCAATAAACAGACTCATAAACAGGGCCTAACAGCTTATGCAGGGTATCACAATCAGGATATGATTCCCAAACTTACGCCGAAGGATAGTTGATTTTCAGCGATGTGTTAGTTTCGGTATACAGCAAAGTGATTCGGATATAGATAGATAGATACAGGTATAGATATAGCTATAGATATAGGTATCCATTTATCTATCTCCTTTTTCAGATTTTTTCCAGAGAAATAGAATCAGTAGGATGTGTATATACAGAGAAAGAGATGAGAGATTTATTACAAGGAATTGGCTCACAAGATGGTGAAGACTGGCAGGGCTAACTCTGCAGTGTGGACCAGCAGCCTGGAGACCAAGGACAGTGACAGTGCAGATGAAATTCAAAGACAGTCTCCTGGATGATTCTCTCTCGCTGGGAGAGGAGGGGTCTTTGTGTGATATCCAGCCCTTCAACTGATTGGGTGAGGCCCACCCACCTTCTGGAGGATGATCTGCTTTACTCTGTGGACTAAGATGTTAATCTTACCCAAAATATGCTCCCAGAAACCTCCCCAGAATAATGTTTGATCAAATATCTGGGGACCCTGCAGCCCTGTCAAATTGGCACATATAACTAACCATCCCCCAAATATATGAATTGGTGGAACAAATATAAAAGTAGATTTAAAGTTACACGCATTAGTCACTGGGTTTCCTAGGTGACTCAGCCGATAAAGAATCTGCTTGCAATGCAGAAGAGGCAGGAAATACCGGTTCAGTCCCTGAGTAGGGAAGATCCCCTGGTTGGGGGCAAGACAACCCACTCCAGTATTCTTACCTGGAGAATCCCATGGATGGAGGAGCCTGGCAGGCTACAGTCCCTAGGGTCGCAAAGAGTCAGACACAGCTTAGTGACGCAGCAAGCATGTGTCAGTCATTACATTGCATGCAGATGGACCACGTGTTACAGATAAAGGAGTTCAGTGGTCCAGAACTCTTTTTCCCACTTGACCACTATATCCTTTGGAGGTGACCTAGCAGATTCCAGGGGNTAGTCACTGGGTTTCCTAGGTGACTCAGCCGGTAAAGAATCTGCTTGCAATGCAGAAGAGGCAGGAAATACCGGTTCAGTCCCTGAGTAGGGAAGATCCCCTGGTTGGGGGCAAGACAACCCACTCCAGTATTCTTGCCTGGAGAATCCCATGGATGGAGGAGCCTGGCGGGCTACAGTCCCTAGGGTCGCAAAGAGTCAGACACAGCTTAGTGACGGAGCAAGCATGTCTCAGTCATTACATTGCATGCAGATGGACCACGTGTTACAGGTAAAGGAGTTCAGTGGTCCAGAACTCTTTTTCCCACTTGACCACTATATCCTTTGGAGGTGACCTAGCAGATTCCAGGGGCCCCTTGGTCTACCTTCTCTGCCACTTCATGAAGTTTGCTGTGTGGAATTTTGGGTCTGCAAATCAGAGTGCTGTCTCTTCAGGTCCCCTCTGGAAGGTTTTATTGGGCAAGTTAGGCATTCTCAACACAGGAAGCAATACTTCAACATTAGCATCTTACTTTAACTCCTCCTCCTCTCATGCTTCTCCCCGGTGGTTCAGATAATAAAGAATCTCCCTGCAATGCAGGGATTCGATCCCTGCGTTGGGAAGATCCCCTGGAGAAAGTAATGGTGACTCACTCCAGCATTGTTGCCTGGAGAATCCCATGGACAGGGGAGCCTAATGAGCTACTGTCCATGGGGTCGCAAAGAACTGGGCACAACTGAGCAACGAAGCCCCCTCTCCTGCTCCCTGTTTAAACCTCATTTCTAGTGGAATAGAAAACTGACACTTTCAGTTTTCAAATATTTTGTGCCTTGGAAACACTGGATGATAGCAGCAATCTCAATTCATTAATTTTAACTCCCTCTGCTGTTTCAGCAACACAGATCATTTCAGAAAAATACAAAACACAAAACCAAAAAACACCACCCCCCACAGAGAGACACACACAACCCAAGGAACACTTAAGGAGAGGAAAAACCTAGAAACTAACTGGAGACGGCCAAGGTCCTGCACGAATCCCCTAAGTTCATATGTTTAAGTCTTAACATAGGGGAGGGTGCTTGGAGGTAAGGATTTTGAGTGTGATTAGGTCGTGAGGGCAGGGCCCTCATGAGTGGAACTTGTGGTTACAAAGGAGGCCTGAGCAAGACCCCTCATCTCTTCCAACACGCTAAGACACAGCAAGAAGGTGTCGTCGATAAGGAAGTGGGCTCACACCAGACACACAACCTGCCAGCACCGTGACCTTGCATTTCCAGCCTGCAGAACTGTGAGGAATCGATTCCTGTGGTTTATAAGCCACTCAGTCTATGGGGTCTTTGTTACAGCAGTCCGAACTGACAAAGACAGGACAGTAAGAAATATCCCTTTTTAGATTCTTAAAAGGAGTAACCTTCCTGTGAAAAACTAAACTAAAAAATACTAAAGTATTTTTTAAAAAATAGTACTTTTCTCTGTCAAAGTATCATTTAATCATGACTAAAAATTATGTCAGCACCAGTAAATATTACCAAGCAGGTCACAATAATTTGTGGCTCAGAGTTACTCATTCATTGTTCAACAGGTATTTCTGGAATGCCCGTTTTGCGCATGGAACTGGATGCTGAGAACACAGTGGTGAGGAAGAGACGTTTTTTAAAATACTGCTCTTTTGTAAATCTACAAGGCTTTCTCGCTAATGCCTTTCATGGCTATATTCATTTCCTGGGTAACAGATGAAATCATTAATACAACTGATTCCATTTATTGTGGATTTATTTTTTTAAATAAGACCTTCTAAAAGTCTTGTCTCCGTCTGATCTTCCAACTCATCATTCCAGGCAGGAGTGAGGAGCTTNATATTCATTTCCTGGGTAACAGATGAAATCATTAATACAACTGATTCCATTTATTGTGGATTTATTTTTTTAAATAAGACCTTCTAAAAGTCTTGTCTCCGTCTGATCTTCCAACTCATCATTCCAGGCAGGAGTGAGGAGCTTCAGAGCACAGAACTGGCCAGATGTCTTCGGTGGGAGTTTCCTCACACATATAATCGGGATGTTGAGAATAAAAGCTCTACTTCATACAGGATTGCAGGAATAAAAAATAAATTAATATATATAAAATGCTTAGAGTAGTGCTGTATGTGGAGAAAGCACAAAATAAGAGTGAGCTTTAATTTTGTTTGTGAATTAACTCAGCACCTACTATGTCTTTTCTATCCTTATAAACAAACATACAAAGATTTTATGCTTTGATAATAGCTTGTTGTTTCCACATCCCTGTCTTAGTCTCTTTTTTTAAATTGAAGGATAATTGCTTTATGGAATTTTGTTGTTTTCTGCCAAACCTCAACATGACTCAGCCATAGGTACACATATATCCCCTCCCTTTTNCTTCGATAATAGCTTGTTGTTTCCACGTCCCTGTCTTAGTCTCTTTTTTTAAATTGAAGGATAATTGCTTTATGGAATTTTGTTGTTTTCTGCCAAACCTCAACATGACTCAGCCATAGGTACACATATATCCCCTCCCTTTTGACCTTCCTCCCATCTCCCCCCACATCCCACCCCTCCTGGTTGATACAGAGCCCCTGTTTGAGTTTCCTGAGCCATACAGTAAATTCCCGTTGGCTATCTAGGTTACATATGGTAATGTAAGTTTCCATGTTACTCTTTCCATACATCTCACCCTCTCCTCCCCTTTCCCCATGTCCATAAGTCTCTTCTCTATTTCTGTTTCTCCACTGTTGCCCTGTAAATAAATTCTTCAGTACCATTTTTCTAGATTCCACATAAGTGGGTTAGAATACGATATTTATCTTTCTCTTTTCTGATTCACTTCACTCTGTATAATAGGTTCTAGATTCAACTACCTCATCAGAACTGACTCAAATATGTTCCTTTTTAGGGCTCAGTAATATTCCATTGTGTATATGCACCACAACTTCCTTATCCATTCATCTGTCCGTGGACATCTAGGTTTCTTCCATGTCCTAGCTATTGTAAATAGGGCTGCAATGAACAACGGCATATGTGTGTCTTTTTCAGTTTTGGTTTGCTCAGGGTGTATTCCTGGGAGTGGGATTGCTGGGTCATATGGAGGTTTTATTCCTATTATTCTAAGGAATCTCCATACTGTCTTCCATAGTGGCTGTATCAGTTTACATTCCCACAGGAGCATTCCCTTTTCTCCAAGAAAAAGTGTTCCCTTTTCTCCACACCCTTTCCAGCACTTATTGTTTGTACACTTTTTGATGATGGCCATTCTGACTGGTGTGAGGTGATATCTCATTGTAGTTTTGATTTGCATTTCTCTAATAACGAGTGATGGTGAGCATCTTTTTATGTGTTTATTAGCCATCTGTGGAAAAGACTTTGATGTTGGGAGGGACTGGGGGCAGGAGAAGAAGGGGACGACAGAGGATGAGATGGCTGGATGGCATCACTGACTCGATGGACATGAATCTGAGTGAACTCCGGGAGTTGGTTATGGACAGGGAGGCCTGGTGTGCTGCAATGCATGGGGTTGCAAAGAGTTGGACACGACTGAGCAACTGAACTGAACTGAACTAGCGATGTGTATGTCTTCTTTGGAACCTTGTCTTATTCTTCGCAACAGAAAATTTTCCAAAAGACAAGCTTTCCCATGATTTCCATCTGAACCCTCTGTCCTATGTCTCCAGTCCTCTGCATATTCTATATCGCTTCTTGCTTTCTCATTTTTGTTTATTTATTATTTATTTATGGCTGGGCTGGGTCTTTGTTGCTGCATGCAGGCTTTCTCTACTTGCAGTGAGCATGCTCTTGATTTTGGCCTCAGTAGTTGTGGCACCTGGGGCCTAGTTTTGCGAGGGAAGTGTAGAATCTTCCCAGACCAAGGATTGAAACTGTGTCCCCTGCATTGAGCTTCCCCAGGTGGATCAGTGGTGAAGAATCCACATGCCAGTACAGGAGATGCGGGTTTAATCCCTGAGTCAGGAAGATCCCTGGAGAAGGAAATGACAACCCACTCGAGTATTCTTGCCTGGAAAACTGCATGGACAGAGGAGCCTGGCGGGCTACAATCCATAGGGTCCCAAAGTGTTGAACCTGACTAAGTGACTAAGCAACAAGACCTCCAGCCACCATCCTGCTTCCCAAAGGTCGGTGGGTGAAAGCTCCACTCTTCTAATAACTTGGTCTTTCCGGTGACCAGCCCCATCCTGAGGCTCTGTAGGGGCTCCACCCTATGTCCACTCTTTAACATAAACTTAGATGGGATGGCAGGGGGTTCATTATGAATAACAAAAGAACTTCCTATCATCAGGAAATTCCTAGGACCAGGACAGCAACCAAATGCATTTCTTATTAAACCAGAGTCCCCATCCCAGACTGCCTGGGTTTGAACCCAGGTATCCAGTCCTATCACTTCACGGGAAATAGATGGGGAAACAATGGAAACAGTGACAGACTTTATTTTCTTGGGCTCCAAAATCACTGCAGATGGTGACTGCAGCCATGAAATTAAAAGATGCATACTCCTTAGAAAAAAAGTTATGATCAACCTAGACAGCATATTAAAAAGCAGAGATGTTACTTTGCCAACAAAGGTCCATCTAGTCAAAGCTATGGTTTTTCCTGTGGTCATGTATGGATGTGAGAGTTGGACTATGAAGAAAGCTGGGTGCCAAAGAATTGATGCTTTTGAACTGTGGTGCTGGAGAAGATGCTTGAGAGTCCCTTAGATTGCAAGGAGATCCAATCAGTCAATCCTAAAGGAGATCAACCCTTGAATATTCATTGGAAGGACTGACGCTGAAGCTGAAGCTCCAATACTTTGGCCACCTGATGCAAAGAACTGACTCCTTGGAAAATACCCTGATGCTGGGAAAGATTGAAGGCAGGAAGAGAAGGGGACGACAGAGGATGAGATGGTTGGATGGCATCACTGACTCGATGGACATGAGTTTGAGCAAGCTC
>SJYW01002319.1:830992-853724 GCA_006410735.1 Raphicerus campestris | reverse complement strand
ACTTTATTTTGAGGGGCTCCAAAATCACTGCAGATGGTGACTGCAGCCATGAAATTAAAAGGCGCTTGCTCCTTGGAAGAAACGTTATGACCAACCTAGATAGTATATTCAAAAGTAGAGACATTACTTTGCCGACTAAGGTCCGTCTGGTCAAGGCTATGGTTTTTCCAGTGGTCACGTATGGATGTGAGAGTTGGACTGTGAAGAAGGCTGAGCACTGAAGAATTGATACTTTTGAACTGTGGTGTTGGAGAAGACTTGAGAGTCCTTTGGACTGCAAGGAGATCCAGCCAGTCCATTCTGAAGGAGATCAGCCCTGGGATTTCTTTGGAAGGAATGATGCTAAAGCTGAAACTCCAGTACTTTGGCCACCTCATGAGAAGAGTTGACTCATTGGAAAAGACTCTGATGCTGGGAAGGATTGGGGGCAGGAGGAGAAGGGGACGACCAAGGATGAGATGGCTGGATGGCATCACGGACTCAATGGTCATAGGTCTGAGTGAACTCCGGGAGATGGTGATGGACAGGGAGGCCTGGCATGCTGTGATTCATGGGGTCGCGAAGAGTCGGACATGACTGAGCGACTGAACTGAACTGAACTGAACTGAGGGCATTACGATCAGGCTTCCCTGGCGGCTCAGCAGTGGAGTATCCACTTCACTTTCCAGGTGGTGCTAGTGGTACAGAACCTGCTTGCCAATGCTGGCAACATAAGAGATGTGAATTTGATCCCTGGGTCAGGAAGACCCTCTGGAGGAGGGCATGACAATCCACTCCAGGAATCCTGCCTAGGAAATCCCATGGACCAAGGAGCCTGGCAGGTTGCAGGCCTTGGGGTCGCAAAGAGTCAGACACGACTGAGTGACTAAACAGCAACAACAAACGGGAGGTTATAATCATTAGAATTAGAAGCCACTGGTCTCTCGATGATCTGTTACTTGACAGAAGCGCAGGAGGTGAGGTCTGGGGATACCTAGCCTCCCCTGAGACACTCCTTTACCTAGGACTCTTCCCTCATCCACAAGCGGTAGATCTTAACCAGCAGAATTTTAATGCGGGACTTTCTTCCAGGCCATGGAGATTTGACCAACGAAAGGACTGTGGCATAACCCGGGCCAACTTTTTTCTCTTATTTTATTTAAATTGAATCACTGAGACTGAAAGTGCTGGAGCAGGGGACACAGAGGAGCAGACTCTCAGAGGTCCACGTGACCCTGCTGGGTTCCTAAGATGACCCTGGTTCCCACCTTTCTTGATGCCTATGCTGTTCAACTTCCCTTGAATTCTGCAAAACACTCTGCATTACCCACTGGGTGACTTAAAACAATTGGAATTTATTGTCTCCCAGCTCTGGTGGCCAGAAATGTACCATCAAGGTGTCGGCTGGCTTGGTTCCTTCTGATGGCTCTGAGGGAAAACCCTTCCCCTGTGTCTCTCCTGTTTTCTGGTGGCCACCTGCAATCCGTGGCACGTTCACGTGGCCCCGTTTCCTACAGCTCGCACATACACACCATCTCCTGGCTGCCATGGGACGCCAGCGTTTCCCCCATCCTCCTCCACGGGAGTCTCTATTTCCCCAGCCAACCCTGGCACGTGTGGTCTGCGGTATCTTCTCCACCTCAGAGACGGCTGATCCTGCTGGACACCGTGGTCATTCTCACGGATGGTGTCCCTCTCTCTCTGTCCCCTGCCCCCACAAGCCCTCCCACATGTGCAGAAACTTGTCTTCTGCAGGAGGAAAGACCAGCGAGAGGGCTAACCCCAGGGAGGAGAGTACCTTTCCTTTTTTTATTTGACATACTTCTTTTGTTGCTGATTTTAAAATAATTTCAAACATACAGAAGCATTTCAAGAACAGAAGAAACTCCCCTGAACAGTTTGAGAGTAAGTGACTGATATGGTACACCCCTCAATGCTTTAGTTTGTAATTTCTACAAACAAGGATGTTCTCCTACCTAAGCAAAATGGCCACCATCAAAATCAGGAAGTTATAACAGTGAAACCCTCATACCATGTAATCCATAGATTTCATGCAAGCACCTTCTTTTCTCTATGATCACATATTGAATCTTCTTTGATGGCTTTCCTTGCTGTTAGCTACTTGAGGGAAAATACAGGTTATCTTTATTTAAAATGTGTCCTTCACATTGTTCTTGAGCAAACAAGTTGAGAGTTTCGTGGAACAGGTGGGAACACACGAGTAAGGGTGGAACATAAGCATTGTCTCTGATCTCAGGGCTTCATGGAAGGAAGTTTGGGCTGGGACCCCTGGAGAAGGACTTGAGTCCTTCACCCCCACTCAGTTGCTTTCCCTTTTTATAGAGCAAGCATTTGTGTAGCCTTCCAACGGGGACACAATGCCTGCCTGAGCATCAGGCAGTCCGAAGTTAGGTGGCAGCTGTTCAGCAAGCGGGTCTGCGCCTGCTGCCAGCACCTGTTGACCTAGGGGAAGTTGCCTTTAGACACAGCCCCTCCTGCTGGAGGGTGGGGAAGTTCTGGACCCATTCAGATTGTTGCCAGGCAACCTAAGTCTTCAGGGTCAGACAGTCCTGTTTGTCTTTCCACAAGTATATTGATAGTTTGTAAAGAAAAGTAAAGTTTAGATTGTTAAGGGAATGTTGCATGCGTGCGCTCAGTCACGTCATCTGACTCTTTTGCAACGCCACGGACTGTAGCCCACTAGGCTCCTCTGTCCGTGGGATTCTCCAGGCAAGAATGCTGGAGTGGGTTGCCATGCCCTCCTCCAGGGGATCTTCCCAGTCCTGGGAACCTGTGTCTCCTGCATCTCCTGCATTGCAGACAGATTCTTTACGGCTGAGCCACTGGAGAAGCCCTGCTGCTGTTGCTTCTGCTGCTAAGTCGCTTCAATCGTGTCTGACTCTGTGCGACCCCATAGACTGCAGCCCACCAGGCTCCCCCGTCCCTGGGATTCTCCAGGCAAGAACACTGGAGTGGGTTGCCATTTCTTTCTCCAATGCATGAAAGTGAAAAGTGAAAGTGAAGTCGCTCAGTCATGTCCAACTCTTCACGACCCCATAGACTGCAGCTTCCCAGGCTCCTCTGTCCATGGGATTTTCCAGGCAAGAGTGCTGGAGTGGGGTGCCATTGCCTTCTCCAGGAGAAGCCCCGAGGGAACATTAAATAAGACTTCCTCTCTTCCTTCCATGATTGCGCCCAAAGGTTACAGGTTTGAAACAACTTTTAGATGGTCTGCACACACAGTACCTGCGGGAGAGATCACAGGAAAAGCACCCCAGGCACCAACGCTGTGATGACATTGTCATGAATGAGGAGCAGCCTCAGGGGAGTGTGGTGATTTACAATCTACTCTTGGCAGGATGCAGAAATAGAGCTACTCAAGCGATTTAAGTTGAATAACTCCGCAAAATTCTTCTTTATTTTTTCTTTTTTGCTGTACCCTGTGGCATGCAGGATCTTAGTTCCCCAACCAGGTATTGAAACTGCACCTTCTACAGAGTCTAAACCACGGACTTCTAGGGAAGTCCTCACAAAATTCTTTAACCATTTAATCATTTAGGGCTGCATTTCAGCATTTCACCTTGATCATATCTAAATCCATCCTCTGCCACTGCCATAGGAAATCTTCTCTCCAGACCTGCGTATCCAACATATTCACAAGTCACATACGGTTGGTTATACATATTACAGTTATAACGCACTAATATTTAAGAGTTTAGTTTCTCAGTCACACGAGCTGCATTTCAAGTGTTCAAGGGTCACATGCAGAAAGTTCTGTTGGAGAGTGCTGTTGACCTTTGCCACGAAATAAAATCTTGAAATGTCCAAATTCTGTCAAAAGCCTGTTTAGGAAAAGCAATATTTACAGAAGATTGATGGAAGAGGGTCCATTCCTCTGGTTTCACTCTAGCCTCAAATCAAACAAGATCATCAACAGCATTTTTGGATCTCAGTGTCTTGGCTATCACCAAAACTGCTTTCAGTGAGACCCATTTTGGGATTTTGTCCAAGAACTCATTAACCTATAACCTTGCATACTGCCGTGCCAGAAAGTGAAGAGCCACTCAAGTATGCTGGGGACCGGTCAAACGGATACAAGTGCATGTTTAATGGAGCATTTGCTGGCCAATCTGGGAGAAATTGAGAAGCAAAATAGGTAAGGAAAAAATGGATTCAAGAATAAGCCCCGCATGGAAATGAGTCCACAGCGATGTGTGGAGGAGGACGCTGTCCTGGAAAATGCCAACAGGAAATGCAGAAAATGCCAACAGGAAACGCAGAGGGCATGATGGACTGACAGCATCACCGCTGAACGCTCTCCGTGGTCACAGCAGTTTCAAAAAAGAATCAGCAACAGAAACTAGAGGGAGAAAGTTGGAACAAAACATTTGCTTATGATCAAAGTGTCTCATTACAAATTATTTCTTAATTATGAAGGTAAGAAATAGTGTGACTTCCGGGACCTCCCCAGTGGTCCAGTGGTTAGGACTCCAGGCTTCCACTGCAGGACGTGTGGATTCAACCTCTGGTGGGGGAACTAAGATCTCGCATGCCACGCAGTGCAGCCAGAAAAAAGAAAAGAAATAGTGACTTCACAGCGCAGAAGCCTGGCAGATACTACTTCACACAAGTGTTCAGAGTGGACATCATCAGGATGGGAAGAGTAGGGATTCTGTACCTCCTGAAGGGTCACACTGAGAACACAATACTACTGAGATTCTCATGCCAAAATTTGCCCTGAATATAATCATGAAGAAACACCGGACAAACCAAAATCCCGTGACACTTTACAAATATCTGGCCCATACTCTTCAGAAATGTCAAGGTCTTACAAGATAAAGAAAGACTAGAATTGTTCCAGGTGAGAGAGCAAGGAGACGAGGTAACAAAGTCATAAGATTATTTGATTATGAAGTCATAAGATTATTTTTTTTATTTCCATTTTGAATTAATTTAGGGGAAGTTTAAACTTCTCTGCTCTCTTGCTGTGAAACTTTAATATGAGAAAGTCTTGGAGAGTTAAAAGCTAGGAAAGCNACAAATATCTGGCCCGTACTCTTCAGAAATGTCAAGGTCTTACAAGATAAAGAAAGACTAAAATTGTTCCAGATGAGAGAGCAAGGAGACGAGGTAACAAAGTCATAAGATTATTTGATTATGAAGTCATAAGATTATTTTTTTATTTCCATTTTGAATTAATTTGGGGGAAGTTTAAACTTCTCTGCTCTCTTGCTGTGAAACTTTAATATGAGAAAGTCTTGGAGAGTTAAAAGCTAGGAAAGCTTTGATTTCCCCCAAATACTGTATCATTTCTCATTTTACTCGTTAAAAGACTAAATTTCTGGCTAACTACAGCAAACATATAGGACCCGATAGGAAATGCTCTGTGTTCTATTTATCCCCATTGGTTCTGTGCTTTTTATCTTTTCCTCATCCTGAAGTCTTTTTGGTTGTCTGCATGTTTATAAGTAGTCTGCCACAAATCCTCTGTGGTCTGAACTAGCAGATACATAACAACTCCAGTTTCAGCATGACTAGGTTCTAGACCCTATTCTCCGTACTGTCCATCCTGTCTTACTTAATGTGCACACGACCCCACCAGATGGTTGCTCCTACTTCTCTCCCCATTTTGCAGATGGGTAGACTGAAGCCCAGAGGTGTTAAGGAGAGCACAGGCTCAAGAGTTTAGGAAGCAGAGGAATCAAAGGTTAAACCGAGGCAGTCGGTCCCCATGACTGCAGCTGTTAACAAAGAGGAACCTTAATGTTTTGCCAAAGGTGAGAATCAGAGGGCAGGAGGTCATTTCACTTATGCACAGAGATCTCTGCACGGTTTGTTCTCAGGCAAGAGTTAAGCCATCTTGGAAATAAATATAAAATTAGCATGTGGAAATACAGCATAAGAAAGAGGGAAACTACCTGAAGAGTTCAGTTACATTCATGGATGATACTCTGATGTTATGATATTGGAGAAGAACTGGGTCACATTAGAAAAAAAGTGGGAAGGGAGTCACAAATATGGCAAAGATGTTAAAGTGGTAGCATGAGTTGTGATTTTTTTCCCCCTCATAGTTGTTTAGGGAAAAAAGATACAAACTGCAAAGCTTAAACTATCTGGTCGCAAAAAGTCGGACACGACTGAGCGACTGAACTGAACTGAACTGAAGGTGAGAGAATGAGTACAAAACGCAGCTTTGGGGTCAACTGTTAGAACCTACTAATGATAATCAAAAGAGCCGACGTTCATTAGCGGGTCAGCTCCGGATATCTCACCCAGCACCCATGATGGCACATCAGAGTCCGAGGGGCCCAAAGAGGAGGCTTCTTTTGGTGTAAAGATGGGGAATTCAAGGGCTAGGAAATCACCTCGTTCTCTCTTCCTGGAATAAGCTCACCTCCTTCACCTGGCCATTGCCAAACTAGAGCGAGACCTTCCTGTCAATCTATCTCAGCAGACCCTGATTTTTCCTCCATAAAATTTACTGTAAGTTGTAATTATAAGCAAAAGCATTTCTGTTTATTTTCAACATAAAACCTTGTGCAGACAGAAACAAAGCTATACTCAGAACCAAAGAAATGAACCCCAGAAATAGTCTGGCCACAGTGGTACATAGAGCAACCAGTACGTGAATTTTCCAGCGTTATCACTGAAAGTCATATGTCCTAGGAAATCCCAAAGTAACTTGGTTGCTGTGCTGTGCTCAGTCACATCTGACTCTTTGTGACGCCGTGGACTGTGGCCTGCCAGGCTCCTCTGTCCATGGGATTCTCCAGGCAAGAATACTGGAGTGCACTGCTAATACTGGAGCGCTCTGCTCCAGGGACTCTTCCCCACCCAGGCATAGAACATGCGTCTCCTGTGTCTCCTGCACTGCAGGCAGACTGTTTACACTGAGCCAGCAGGGAAGCCCAAGTAACTACCATTCTGTTGTTTATCTTTGCTGCAAGATCACTGCTGGTACATACAGGCACCTCTGTGACCCCTAAGAGGAGAGGATCCCTCCTTTTGGTAGAGCAACTGGAAAAGCATTTTCCTTCTCCCACGCTGGCGGAAGGTGGTCTCAGGCTGGGCCAGGCAGCTTGGTGATCAGCGTGGGATTTTAACCCAACCTGAGGCCTGTGCAAGGCATAAACACACGTGATGGCCTTGCTTTGCGGGCATCACAAACTTCATAGCCAAGGGCCCTAACCCATGGCTAGGTTTATTTGCCCTATTTTAAATATATTTTAATCAGCTGTGTTTGAATTCAGGAGGCCCAATCTAAAAATACAGATTTTGGACTTTTCTTGAAAGACCTGGTAATATTCCACTCTCCTTCTCCCATGGCAACAACAGGCTGGAGTCAAGCCGTGCTGCTAACTTCTTGCTCTGCAGACCTGCGTGCTCCTCATCACCCAAGTGGTCTCAGACTCAGAGACCCAGTAGAAAGCGTCCTTCCTTAATGCTTTGTATTGTTTTTCCTAAAGTGGACAACTTCATTCATATCGTGACTGCCCAGACACTGTAGGCTTTTAAGCGTCCAGTCCTTGTTACCATCTATCTCTCCTTTGATCATGCAGCTTTCCAGGTGGCTCAGATGGTAAAGCATCTGCCTGCTATGCGGGAGACCCGGTTCGATCCCTGGGTCGGGAAGATCCCTGGAGAAGGAAATGGCAACCCACTCCAGTACTCTTACCTGGAAAATTCCAAGGATGGAGGAGCCTGGTGGGCTACAGTCCATGGGATTGCAAAGAGTCAGACATGACTGAGCGACATCACTTTCTTTTCTTTTCTCCTTTGATCACAAGGTGACACACCGCAGCAAGTTCAAACCTTACAGCGTCTTGGTTCTTGGTTGGAGTACAAAAAGCAAAAGCATCTCTCTGAGTCCTACTGTATTTCACTGTTTACCATCTGCTCTTAGTAGTGCCAGACCAGGGCTTCCCAGGTGGCTCAGTGGTAAAGAGTCCGCATGTCAATGCAGGAGCTACAGGGACACAGGTTCGATCCCAGGGTCGGGAAGATCCCTCCTCCGTGGAGGAAGAAATGGCAGGCCCACTCAGCATTCTTGCCTGGATAATCCCATGGACAGAGGAGCCCGGTGCACTACATTTCTTAGGGTTGCATAAGTCAGACACGACTGAAGTGACTGAGCATGCATGCACAAACGTACACACGCACACATGTAGGGCCAGACCAAACCTCACAATAGCATGGGGTTACCTTGAATGTTGCATTTCTGGGCTTCCTATTGTTTGCAGTCTCACACTGTTCACATCTTTAGGGTGATGGTGGCTTGAAGAAAGGAAAATGGATTTGCATTGTGTGTAGATTTCAGGGAGAGTTAGGTTTCTAGGAGGATACTGTTCTTGAGCTATTTTTAGGGGCGGGTGAAGGAACCCAGAAGCAGGATGACTATTTCAGACTGAGGGGCTGGGACAAGGAGGGACAAACTGTGCTCAGGGTGAGGATGGAGAGCCACTGCCTGGCACTCTTGAGGACGTTCTGGGCTGTGTCTTTCTCTTCTTCTCTACAGAAGCTAGACCTATTTGTGATGCACATCTCCTACAAGTGCTCAGCCAGAAAGATCAGCTGAAATAAAGGCCATCTGTCCTCATGGCTGAATGCCAACTTGTAGGGCTCTCCCAAGGAATATGAAACAAGAAAATGAATTCATTCTAGAGAAGGCAGACCTGACTTTGATCCCCTATGGTGCTGGACACTCCCTGGTTTTCATTAGGTGTCCAGAAGCCAGCGAGGTCAGACTTGCCAGTTTTCCAGAACTCCCAGGAGAGTACAAGCCTTCTAGGAGCCACTGAGTATGTGAGGGTGTCTCTCTCTCTCTCTCTCTTTTTAAATCAAATATATATTTAATTAAGCAATATTACCCAACAAAATGTAAGCACATGTTCAATTATCATGTTCCATATTTCAGAGAAGAGGCATTGAGGATTTATGGTTTATTTACAAACATATCTAGGATGCTGAGTTCAAGGGATTGATCCTTTTAAGAGACTGCACCCCTTAATATGCTCCTCTTCCTGTCTCATGGATTACTTTTTAAGCAGTTGGTGTTTACTATTAAGAAAGGTGCAGCAAATTCAGACCCAAAGAACAAAGTCATCATAGCTAGTAACCTCCCCTTGTTTTCCACTGAAAATGGTATATTCTTCCCTGGACCCTCTTCATAGTGGCTCCAACAAACCACAGAGGTTGTGAACCCCTGGATGCTCTGTTCCAACATAGCATCTGTTGGACGCTCTACAAAAGATCCAGAGACCGGAGGCGGAAGAAATGGCGGCTGCAAACCTACCACTCCTTGCCTCACGACCTTGCTCCTCTAACTGGCAAAGTGTCTCTTTTTGAATCAAGGAAGAAGCTTGTTGGTCAGCACGGTGCATTGGGCAGGTATTTGGAGGAACAAAATGCTGTCTATTTGTGATGCTTGAAAGACACAGGCCTGGGCAAGTGACAGGCAATATGGAATGAATGGATCCACTGTAAAATGGGAAAGAAAACGCTGTGTGGCGATGGACAGGGCTGCGACTCACTGGGCATAAAGGTCAGTTATTAAGGAGAAGCTTTGATGTGCGGGTAAGTAGAGAAATGGGACCACTGAGGTGGAAACAGATGGGAGGTCAAAGAAGGGATTTTCTTGTTTGAGAGGAGAGAGAACATGCTTGTGGGCAAAAGGGAAGGATCTAGTAGACAGCAACTGATGCTGCAGGGAGAAAGGGGTGACAGCAGTGTCCTGGACAGCGTGAGAGGCAACGGGATTCAGAACCTAATGAGGGGAGGTGAGCCTTGGCTAGGATGAGGATCTTTTTATTTAGTGCAGCAGTGAAAACAGGTGGACCTGAGTACAGCTGCAACCCAGGTCATATGATGGTGGGAGATGCCTTACGTTAAGCAAGTGGTTTTCCCCCAGGCTGAGGAATGGCATTTAATCAACGTGGAACTTAGGACATGGGCAGGTGGGAGGAGGGGGAAGGGAAGTGGGAAATTGTGAGGTTTCCTAGTAGCATTTGGTTCCATGGTAAAGAATCTGCCTGCCAAGCAGGAGATGCAAGAGACATAGGTTCTATCCCTGGGGTGGGAATATCCCTGGGGGAGGAAATGGGAACTCACTCCAGTAAGCTTGCCTGGGAAATCCCATGGACAGAGGAGCCTGGCGGGCTCCAGTCCATGGGGTGGCAAAGAGTTGGGCACGACTTAGTGACTAAACAGCAAAAATAAAGTAGCACGTGGGCACTGAGTGTCGAAAGCACAGAGGAGGGACACAGGGAGGGGGGCCCCCAGCGGGGAAACTCATTTCTCTCTCTGTGGTTTTACTGAGGCTGCCAGCACTAGGGCTGAGCTGATGAATAGTCCCAGAATCTTTGACATGAGTGACCACAGACTGCCTCTTCCTGGTCTAAAGTGGAAATCCCCTCAGAAAATCAACTTCTGCTGAGTTATCAATGAAGATCAAGAAAGAATAATCCTCAGTGGGGAGAGAAGTTAAGACAAGTGCTGGGGAACCTACCTCGGCCCCATGGCCCAGGGAGGAGGGTCAGAGTCCATGTCACCAGGGAGTGACTCAGATTCCAGCACGGCTCTGCAACCGGGCCTGGGACTGGGGCTTCAGGGAGACACCGGACAGGCCTTGCCGACTGAACACTGTCACTCAACAGTTCTTTCACTGACCGATGAAACCACATGTAGGGAAGAGACATTATTGAAGGGTGAGATTTAGGGAAAGTGGAGCAAGAAATGCTAAACTGATCATTGGAGTACTTTGGAATGACTTTCTCCTTTTGCCGACAGAATGGCTATGTGGGCTGCAAAACAGAGTATATTTCTGTTTTTTAATCACTGACTCAGCCCAGTAGTAAAGTAGGGAATCTGCCGTAAAGCTTCATGTGGTCAGAATGACTCAGAGGGGCAGCTCAGGTGGGAAGCAGTGGGACACGAATTTTGCAGCTTGTTAAAGACACAGGAAGCTTAAATAGGACTTCCCTGGTGGCTCAGACGGTAAAGTGTCTGTCTACAATGCAGGAGACCAGGGTTCAATCCCTGGTTTGGGAAGATCCCTTGGAGAAGGAAATGGCAATCCACTCCAGTACTATTGCCTGGAAAATCCCACGGATAGAGGAACCTGGTAGGCTACAGTCCACGGGGTCGCAAAGAGTCGGACACGACTGAGCGACTTCACTTTCGCCAAAGACATAGGAAGCTTAAATAACATGTACAATTCTGGTCTAAATGCGAAGGAAGGTAAAAATGTCAAGCAAGGATCCATTTGTTGACAATGCAAGTCGTAGAATGTGTTCCTCGCCATCTCTTAATGAACTGTAGGACTCTATTGGATAAACTGTATCAGAATAAAGCACCCTGGACATGCTCTGGTTGACTG
This sequence comes from Raphicerus campestris, assembly GCA_006410735.1. NCBI lineage: Eukaryota > Metazoa > Chordata > Mammalia > Artiodactyla > Bovidae > Raphicerus > Raphicerus campestris. The sequence goes on along the minus strand of SJYW01002319.1, from coordinate 842,371 downwards.
GTTTGTTAGAATTCACTCCTATTGACTTTCTGTATCTTTGGTCCCATCTAAGCACTGTTTTGGTTAAATACAGGATTATTTGATCAGATTCCATTGTAGTCCTCACAGGCATTCAAGACAAGTAGCAATTTAGGATTTGGAAAAGTGATTTTCAATTTTTTTAGAAAATAGAACTCACAGTACATTTTCTATCACAGCCCAGTGTGTAAGCACCGGTTCTAAAGCAAGCTAGAAATGTCCCACAGACCATTATCTACTCTTAGAATGTATATTGTATTCTGATCTATTCTACTCTGTTCATTTAAAAAAAAATCTGTTGGAAGCCTACAAAATTGAATTTATACCCACTCATGCATTGGGTTGTGAACCAGTTAAAAGAAACGCAGGTCCGGAAAAATGTATTAGTCAAACTAAATCAAACCAAACAAACATATAGATATCATGACCAGAGTGGCAGTTACCAGAGGGGCAGGGGTCTTGGGTGGGGAGGGCAGAATGGGTCAAGGGTCTCTACTGTATGGTGATGGATGCAAGCAAAATAAATTTCTGGTGGTGAGTAGGCTGTAGGGTATACAATTTGCATGATTTTCCTTAAGAACTTCAGTAAAAGCTTTTTTTTTTTTTTTCTTTTAAAAAATCAAGTTGCAAGTTCATTGAGATTCAGTTCGGTTTCTCAGTCCTGTCTGACTCTTTGCCATCCCATGGACTGCAGCACCCCAGGCTTCCCTGTCTATCACCAGCTTGCAGAACTTGCTCAAACTCGTGTCATCGAGTCCGTGATGCCATCCAACCATCTCGTCCTCCGTCGTCCCCTTCTCCTCCCACCTTTAATCTTTCCCAGCATCAGGGTCTTTTCAAATGAGTCAGTTCTTCGCATCAGGTGGCCAAAGTATTGGAGTTTCAGCTTCAGCATCAGTCCTTCCAATGAATATTCAGGACTGATTTCCTTTAGGATGGACTGGTTTGATCTCTTTGCAGTCCAAGGGACTCTTAAGAGTTTTCTCCAACACCACAGTTCAAAAGCATCAATTCTTCAGCACTCAGCTTTCTTTATAGTCCAACTCTCACATCCATACGTGACCACTGGAAAAACCATACTTTTGACTAGATGGACCCCTGTTGGCAAAGTTATGTCTCTGCTTTTAGTACGCTGTCTAGGTTGGTCACAGTTTTTCTTCCAAGGAGCAAGTGTCTTTTAATTTCATGGCTACCCGTCACCATCTGCAGTGATTTTGGAGCCCCCCAAAATAAAGTCTCTCACTATTTCCATTGTTTCCTCATCTATTTGCCTTGAAGTAATGGGACTGGATGCCACGATCTTAGTTTTTTGAATGTTGAGTTTTAAGCCAACTTTTCCACTCTGCTCTTTAGTTCTTCTTCACTTTCTGCTACAAGGGTGGTGTCATCTGCATATCTGAAGTTATTGATCTTTCTCCCGGCAATCCTGATTCCAGCTTGTGCTTCATCCAGCCCGGCATTTTGCATGGCGTACTCTGCATATACATTAAATAAGCAGGGTGTCAATATACAGCTTTAACGTGTACTCCTTTCCCAGTTTGGAACCAGTCCGATGTTCCATGTCCAATTCTAACTATTGCTTCTTGACCTGCATACAGATTTCTCAGGAGGCAGGTAATATGGTCTGATATTTCCATCTCTTGAATAATTTAAGACAGTTTGTTGTGATCCACACTATCAAAGGATTTGCTGTAGTCAATAAAGCAGAAGTAGATGTTTTTCTGGAACTCTCTTGATTTTTCTATGATCCAATGGATATTGGCAATTTGATCTCTGGTTCCTCTGCCTTTTCTAAATCCAGCTTGAAGATCTGGAAGTTCACGGTTCACGTACTGTTGAAGCCTGGCTTCATTTTGAGCATTACTTTGCTAATGTGTGAGATGAGTGCAATTGTGTGGTAATTTGAACATTCTTTGACATTGCCTTTCTTTGGGATAGAAATGAAAACTGACCTTTTCCAGTCCTGAGGCCACTGCTGAGTTTTCCAGATTTGCTGGCATATTAAGTGGAGCACTTTCACAGCATCATCTTTCAGGATTTGAAATAGCTCAACTGGAATTCCATCACCTCCACTAGCTTTGTTCTTAGTGATGCTTCCTAAGGCCCACTTGACTTCACATTCCAGGATGTCTGGCTCTAGGTGAGTGATCACACCATCGTCATCTGTATCATGAAGATCTTTTTGCATAGTTCTTCTGTGTATTCCTGCCCCTTCTTCTTAATATCTTCTGATTCTGTTAGGTTCATACCATTTCCTTTATTTTGCCCATCTTTGCATGAAATGTTCTCTTAGTATCTCTAATTTTCTTGAAGAGATCGCTAGTCTTTCCCATTCTATTGTTTTCCTCTATTTCTTTGCATTGATCACTGAAGAAGGCTTTCTTATCTCTCCTTGCTGNTTTTGGTGTTAGTTCTAGAAAGTCTTGTAGGTCTTCATAGAATCGTTCAACTTCAGCTTCTTCAGCATTAGTGGCTGGGGTATATACTTGGATTACTGTGGTATTGAATGGTTTGCCTTGGAAATGAACAGAGATCATTCTGTAGTTTTTGAGATTGCACCCATATACTGCATTTTGGATTCTTTTGTTGACCATGATGGCTACTCCATTTCTTCTAAGGGATTCTTGCCCACAGTAGTAGATTCCAGTAGATTCCAGTCCATTTTAATTCACTGATTCCTAAAATGTCGATGTTCACACTTGCCATCTCCTGTTTGACCACTTGCAATTTACCTTGATTCATGGACCCAGCATTCCAGGTTCCTATGCAATATTAGAATGATTGAGATTACATTTATAGGATAATTTAGGGAGAATTGGTATTTCAAAAAACCAAATTTATTTCAGTTGCTCAGGTCAAAAGCTTTGGAGTCCTTATTGATGCATGCCTATTCATTTCTCCTACATCCTTCATCTGATCTGTGCTCAAGCCCTGTGGCAATTCTCTCAACGCACATTCAGAAGCTGATCACTGCTCACCAACCTCCACCCCCTCACCCTAGTTCAAGCCATTGATATCTCCATCCACATTTCTGCAGGCTTCCCTCCTGGCTCAGTTGGTGAAGAATCCGCCTGCAATGCAGGAGTCCTGGGTTCGATCCCCACTTGAGGAATATCCCCTGGCTAAGGAAATGGCCAGCCATTCCAGTGCTCTTGCCTGTAGAATTCCATGGACAGAGGAGCAGGAGAGGCTGTAGTCCATGGAACTGCAAAGAGTCAGACATGATTGTGCAACTAGCTTCCACTTTCACTTTCCCACATTTCTGCAACAGCTTCCCCACTGGTCTCTCCCTTCCTGCCTTCTAGCTTCAGTTCATTCCCAACACTAAAGCCACAATAAACAGTTCAAACAAAAGTCATCCTGTCTCACTCCTCAGCTCAGAGCCCTCTATGTGATGGAGTATTATTCAGTCATGAAAAAGAGGAAATCCCGCTATTTGTGACAACACAGAATTGAGGGCATTGTGCTAAATGAAATGTCAGATAGATTGATGGCTGCTGGGGCCTGGAGAGTTGGGAAAATGGGGAGATGCTGGTCCAAGGGAACAAAGTTCCAGCTATAAGATGAATAAGTAATGTCCAGCATGGTTGACTGTATTTAACAACGTTGATTTCATTCTTGAATGTTGGTAAGAGAATAGATCTTAAAATGTTTTCACCACATGTAAAAATAATTATGTGAAGAGATGGAAGAGTTAAATAACGTGTATATAAGTGTATATGTGTTGATATGTATATCAAACCACAATGTTACATGTCAATTACAGCTCAATAGAGCTGGGGGGAAACACCTCTTGAGGCTGTCCACCTTAGTCCGAGTTAAAAAACAGACTTGGAGGAAAAGATAGAAACCAGGGGGAATTTTAACAGATGGCATTTGTCAGCAATTAGTGGGAGTGAAGCTTCTCTTTTAGCAGATGGGTGGATGTTCTTGTAACCAAACTCTATGATTTCTTTGTTATCCTGGAGACTGAATAAATAACCACCACCAATTTAAAACTGTATCTTTGAGCAGCCCCTGGAAGGGAAGGAATGTTTAGTGTATTCAGCACATATCGAATTTGAAATGGTCAACTTGTAAATCCTAGATTTAGTAATCTTCAGAGACACAGGACAGAAAGAGGAAATGGTTTCACTTAATTTCCTTCACATTTGTGCTTAAAAAAAATCATTCTATTGGGTAGAATTTGAAAAGGGTGTGATTTTAAGAGTTCAAAGCAGACAGGGAAAATCATATAGGAATTTATCAAGAGTTTGCTGCCACTGAAACCTCAGAGGGACTCAGATTTTCCCAGGATACAAGGTCTGAGTCTTAAGTATGTTCCTTCACCAATGAGGCGGGTAGTGACTCTGGACACCGACTGTGCTCTGTCAAAACATACACATTACCACTTTGCAGTCGCAGCAGAATGAAGCGCTAGAGGACAGGATTCTTCAGTCTACACTCAGGGCAGTAAGGCTGGTCCCTTGTAATTCCACACAGGAAAACCTTTCTCCTTATCTCCTGGGCTCTAAACGCCGTCATCAATTAAAAGCTTTCGAGGTTAATTTCTAACCACTTAATCATGAAGCAAGACGTTTCTCATCTGTATCCTCCGCTCTCTCACTGGGACAGTTTATTTCTTACTTTATAACTTGCATTCTCTTTTATGAAAGAAGAAAGAACTGATCATACAGAACCATTTGTGGTTTCAAGTATCAAGAAGTGTCCCAACAGGCCCAATCTTTGTGGGAGCCACAGAAATAGATCTCTTACAGCGGCCAGAAGGACACAGAGAAATGTGCAAGGTCACTTCAAATTTCCCAGCTGCCAGTAATAACAGAGGAACAAGGGCTGGGACAGGGATGCTTCCTGTTTGTTTTATCACCACCATAGGTGGCTCAGATGGTAAAGAATCTGCCCGCAATATGGGAGACCTGGGTTCGATCCCCGGGTGGGGAAGATCTTCTGGAGAAGGGAATGGCTGCCCATGCCATTATCCTGGCCTGGAGAATTTCACAGACTGTATAGTGTATGTGGTCGCAAAAAGTTGGACCCAACTGAGGACTTTCACTTTCATACTTTGATAAGCAGATTATAATTTGTCAAAGTATGTTTTTTCTTAAAAAAATATTGGCTGCACTGGGTCTTAGCTCTGGCACATGGAATCTAGTTCTCTGACTGGGGATCAAAGAACCTGGGTCCCTGGTACTGGGAGGGCAGAGTGTTAACCACTGGATCACTAGGTACAGTTGGCGTTTGTCAGCAATTAGTGGGAACTTAAGGTTTTTCAACTTTCACTTAACTTTTTAGATTCTAGGTATTTCTTACTCTCTCTTCATCTGAGAGATGAAGAGAGCTCATTTAAAAAATCTTTATCTAATTATTTATTCAGGTATTAGCTTTTAGGTGTTCTCTTCAGTTCTTCATATAAGCTAAAACTGTCTTGCAAGGATTTTCATATTACAAATTTACAAAGTCATTAAAAAACCCTACTCTAAATCAAATGTTTTGCTCTTCTCCCATTATACTATGCAATGTGGTTAATTGGTCTTCAGGAATAAGGCAAAAATCAACAACGAACCTTCTCAGCTCTTTGAAAGGCAGGCTTATTTTGTCTTTTTGAAAATTAACAGCCTTCATGTAAAATTTGTTTCATCTTTTATATGCTCTCAGCAGTGGCTTTCAAACTTGTTTCACCATTACTGACTTTAAGAAATAAATTTTACATAATACTTAAACACCACAAAATACCCTTACATGTCATATCCACTGGTATTTTCTTTAATTCATTCTAGTCCCGTTTCATGGAGGGCAATTTTCCCATGGACTGGCAGGTGAGTGTGTGTATTGTGAATTTTTTTTCTATTATCATTACATCAGCTCCACCCCCAGATCACCAGGCATTAGATCCCGAAGGTTGGGGACTCCTGCAATAGACTGTGTATCACTTACTTTGTCAAAAACACTGAAATTCAGAATCATAGATCCCCTGGTAATCCCTACCAGGTAACACTCCTTGTTCTTTTTCCACAGACCTTCTGTTTGGAGGTCTGGCTTGTGGGTGGGTTCAACCTTCCACAGATCTGTGGTCTTGTCCATCGGCTGCCCAGAGGTTCTACCCACTCCTCACCATCCTGGGTCGAGGGTTTTTTTTTGAGATGGCAGCTCAGTCAGTAAAGAATCTGCTTGCAGTGTAGGAGACCCGGGTTCAATCTGTGGGTTGGGAAGATCCCCTGGAGAAGAAAACGGCAACCCCCTCCAGTATTCTTGCCTGGAGAATCCCACGGACAGAGGAGCCTGGCCAGCTATAGTATATGGGGTTGCAAGAGTCAGACACGACTTAGCGATTATACCACCACCACCACCACAGCAGGAGGGAATTTAGGCTGAAACCCAAGAGTGAGGTAACTTGCTATGAGTTGCAGGAGAGCACATGTGTGTATACCTACATTTACTGCTCCATGCAGAACCAACGTTTGAGACAAGACCTCTTCCCCAGGGGCCCCACGAGGGCCAGGGCTCAGCCTCATGTGAGCCGTGCATGCGTGTGTCTCCACCCTGAGTTGATCCTGGACCTCATCTCCTGTCTTCTGGGCCCCTGAGGCTGTGAGAACTAAAGGTTTCCAACTTGCATTTAAACTTTTTAGACGCTGGGTATTTCTTACCCTCTCATCAGCTCATTTAAAATACCTTTTTTTGGGGGGGGTGGTGTCCAACATTTTGCACCATTTCTAGCTGGATGGTACATCTTGCATTGTAAGTCAGAGCAGTTATAAAACCAACAGGTCTCTCTCAAGGGACGTGAAATAAAACATACAGAAATGTCACTGGGTAAAATTCAGGTTTTATTGCTTATTACATCATTCCGTACAATTTTACGTAAACAGACTTTGAGAAAATATACTGGGAGTATTAACCAGATGATGGCAGCCTTGATGAGGATGTTCAAGTGTTTTACATAAGGTAGTAAGAGGCACCACAGCCACCATCACCCCCCGGAATTTGTACATTTCATATAAAAAGAGTAAAAATAGTTCATTGGCATTTAACTAGCATTATTCTTTGTAATCTATGAGCCACGACACACCTGAATAATTTCAGAATCTTCTGCACAAACCAAAGCATTTTTTTCCTCCTAGCAGGTGTAGCAGTTTCAGTTTCTTCAGAAAACCAGCAAATTAACACAACGAAAACTACAGACACATCATGAAAACAAGTTAGCGTATTCCAGTGGTCCTCAGTTTTGATGTCTCGATCAGACTAATCCAAGCAATAAAAATGTGATTCAGCATTTAAGAATGAGACTGAGCTTCTTCACTGTAGTTATGCCTACATTAGAATTCAAGCAATTTAACTGACGCCTATGTGAACCTAGCAAAAACCACAGCTACAACAATCTGCTCTTTTGCTAAGGAAACGTCTTTAAAAGTTTACTATTCGTTAGAAACTCAGACTCAAGCGGCACAGGTATAACTTGAGGGACCAACAGCCAACCTTTCCAGAAACCACCGCAGTAGTCTTAAGTATTTTTGAAGCTGGGGAGCATATGCTATCTCACATACATGTCAGTAACTTCCTGCTAAAACTGCACTAATAGTTTCCTCTGTTAATGACTTAAAAAAAAAAAAATCTAGCAAGTACTACAGTTTAGCATTTGAAAGACTTCCAAGTCTATTTGTACATGGATGCCTGGGCTGAGACACACATTTGGGTACTGGAAAATCAACAAGGCTTAAAATGTGGTTTTATGTGAAACCACTTAGAAGAACTCAGTTACCAAACAACTAAAAATACACAATGGATAAATAGTAATTTATTAAAACTGCTGTCTTTAACAATATAAAAATTAAATATTAAGGCATCTTTTACTCCCATCTAGGTATATGCAGCAAAGAGAAATGGTTTAAATAGGAACCAGCACTTCTATTCAAATATTTTCTAATGTATTTGGCAGATCTTTTTTTTCCTTTCTCTGATTCCACATATCATTGAAAGCTCTCAGGATCAAACATCATTACCCAAATCAAAAGTATTAACAGATATACATTTCTTAAAAAGCAGTTCACCCTTGAAAAATAAAAAGGACCTAGAAAGAATATTACCTATAAAGTTCAAATACTAGTATTTAAATTTCTCTGAAGCAATTTACGATTCAGTAATTAAGAGAAAGAAGGAACAAAGACTTAAAGACGAGAAGCCTGTTAATACAGATCATACTGCGAACACATTGTTCACTCACTATTCTCCACTGGGATAAGAATTTGAAAAGGCTTGAAACTCCTTTAAAAAATATCACATCCACTGGAATTAAGATCACATAAACTTACATCGATTATTTGTAATTCTTCATATTTGTCCATTTATAATTGGTTCCATAAAGTATACTAAACAGTAACATTTTCACCTTTTATTAAGGCAAGTTTGTGAAAATAATTTAATACAACCAGATTCCCTTCATGAACTTTCAGCTTAAAACATTTTTTTTTTACATAAGAAACATACAAAACAATTGTTTTATAAAAAGCCACCTCAATACCAGAAAAGAGTAATGAGAGATTTGGAACCCCATTTACTTATTAAATGATGCTCTTTCCTCGTCTCAGATTCCAAGGGCTATTCATCGTCTTTAGAGCCGGTTTTGCTCAACTACAAAAAAAAGATGAAAACAAATATTCAACAAGTTCAAGCTCTCGTCTTATCTGAGTTCACTTTTTCCACTTAAAATCAAAAGTCAACATTTATAGTTAACAGAACAGGAAACAGGGTTCAGGTAACTTGTACCACCTAAAGATTTCACCACATGGAAACACTAATACTTTTTAACTTCAGGCTCAGCTACTTTAAACAGGATTGTTTGATAACATAACCTCAACAGAAAAAGGAAAAAAAAATTCCTTAAAGCTTTCCAAGAAATAAATTGGAACCAAGAGTACACAAAAGGTGCCATTTATAAAATGAATGATATTTAAAAAAAAAAACAATAAATTCTAAAATTTTTTAATTGTGGTAAAAAAACATATTAAAATTTATCATCTTAACTAGGCAATTTTTAAAATTTTGAAAATGGTACAACTCTTAAATTGCAGGGTCAGCCTCTTGCCCAAGAAGACGATAAAAAATAAAGATCAACCTCAAATCTTGTGGGTTGCATTTTAGACCACTGCGGTAAAGCAAACATCACAATAAATCAAGTCACACAAATTTTCTGGATTCCCAGTGAATTTAAGTTATATTTACACTATACTGTTGCATTACGTGTAAAAGAACAATGCACATACCTTTATCAAAAAATACTTCATTGCTAAAAAATACAAACCCTCGTCTGACAATGCAAGATTGTCACAATCCTGCCAATTTGTACAAAACGGTATCTATGAAGCAGAATAAAGCGAACTGTAGGAATATGAGGTCTGTCCATACTGAGTTTCTTCATTCCAAGTGCAGTTCATGGCCCCTCACTCTCAGATGACTATGTACTTGGTTTTAGAACCACATAAATTGCTTCAAATAGTTTCTACAGAAAAGGCCCAAATAGCTGGCTTCAAAATAAACTTTAAGAAAACACTGCTTTTGTGGGTCCTCACTGATCCTAATTTTGGATCACAGGAAATTACTTCACACAGCACAGTGACAATAATTGGCATGAAAACTCATTTCACAAAGTCCCAATAGGGCGTTAACTTGCTAGACAAGCACTGAGAGAAGTGGGCTGAAAATCCCAAGTGGAAAGTAAACAACTCTGCACAAGGGAAACAAAAAACCTTTCCCGAGGACGGTGGGCAGCTACATTTAGGGGTCTGTCCTGAAAAAAGTACTTCGGCTCCACTGAGAAATCAAAGCCCTCCTTTTCACGACTTGTTCCTTCAAATTCCATATTATCTGTAACTTAGACTCATGTTTTACATAAACAGTCACACTTGATTGTAGTTAAAACTCTCTTCTACAGATTTTCCACTATGTAAAAAAACAAAACCTAAAACTGAGGGGCTAGGGGAGAGAAAAATGTGAAGGATATTTCAAAAATACTTACATGCTGAACGCGAAAAGGGAAACACAGACATCCCCGGTCCAACGCAAAGATAGATGGGGGAGAAAATGGAAGACGTAAATTTCATTACTTGACAGCAGTAACTGTAACAATCTTTTGAAGAGGAGAGCAAAATGTTACAAACCTTCACCACATCAACCCAGTTCCATCCCCGAGGAAGCTCTCCTTTGTGATCTAGAGGAGAAAAACAGTAACTTTATTGCTAAAACCAATCAGTAATACTTAAATAAGATTTTTCCATACTATTCTATATCACAAATGGATTAAAATTTTAATTCATTTATTATTAAGGTGGAAAAACAGCTTATCATCATTCTGCACTGAAAGCGCTGTTCCCCTGGGAGTACTTGCAAGGCACTTTAGGATGTACTGCCTTTCTTATTTTTCCTCTTTCCATTCAAGACAAAACCTGACATCATGGAAAAAAGATGGAGGTGAGCTGCTAATGCCAGGAAGAGAAGCTAATTAATTAGTTTGATGCCCTTGCACAACTTCCCTGCTTTATACAAGGTCCCCGCTTAATAAGTTATGTCACTGTGCTAGTCTGTGAGTTATATAAATAGATCACCTATAGAAAAAAACCCCGTTATTTATTGTGTTATGATCTGATGGTAGACCAGACTTCATTTCAAATGATAATTGTATTTCAAAAAAAATTTCAACAATATACTTATCTGTCATAAAGGTAAACAAACAGGAAAATCCCAAACATGTCAGAGAGGGTACCAGCAGGACACATATTTGTTCACTATTCTAATATTCGACAGTATTCAGACTCATGTATACTTTGCCACTTCACCTTCTTCTTAAATGCTTCTCTCTTGTGGTAGTTCAGTTCAGTCACTCAGTAAAGTAGTAGTAAATATTTTGAATATATATTTGTGACCTAAAACTGTCTCTGATCCAAATGGTTTAAGAATAAAGAATGCAGAGAACCAATATTCTAAATCTAAATACTTACTAGGCACCCATAAAACATCAAAGAGCAGTCAAGTGTATCATAAAAGAAAAAAAATAACACAAACCTGTTTTATCTGCCAGCTTACGTTTCTGGGCTTTTGAAAGTTGTTCCTTTTTATCTTTTTTCTTACTTGATGGAGCTGTGTTAGGAGTTTCAACTGAGATGATATTGCTTATGGATGTCTAGAAAAAAAGAAATAATTCTTAGGCTCTTGCCTTAAAACTTACTGAATTAAACTAAATATCCCCACATCCTGAAATGAGCTGATAATTTTTAGGTTTGTGAAGTAAAAGAATCCTTCATTGTTATATTCATTAATCAGGTCAGGAAGCTCAGCACATGACTGGTTTTATTCTCCTGAAAGTTCACA
>SJYW01002319.1:782104-828991 GCA_006410735.1 Raphicerus campestris | reverse complement strand
GGTGGGGAAGATCTTCTGGAGAAGGGAATGGCTGCCCATGCCATTATCCTGGCCTGGAGAATTTCACAGACTGTATAGTGTATGTGGTCGCAAAAAGTTGGACCCAACTGAGGACTTTCACTTTCATACTTTGATAAGCAGATTATAATTTGTCAAAGTATGTTTTTTCTTAAAAAAATATTGGCTGCACTGGGTCTTAGCTCTGGCACATGGGATCTAGTTCTCTGACTGGGGATCAAAGAACCTGGGTCCCTGGTACTGGGAGGGCAGAGTGTTAACCACTGGATCACTAGGTACAGATGGCGTTTGTCAGCAATTAGTGGGAACTTAAGGTTTTCAACTTTCACTTAACTTTTTAGATTCTAGGTATTTCTTACTCTCTCTTCATCTGAGAGATGAAGAGAGCTCATTTAAAAAATCTTTATCTAATTATTTATTCAGGTATTAGCTTTTAGGTGTTCTCTTCAGTTCTTCATATAAGCTAAAACTGTCTTGCAAGGATTTTCATATTACAAATTTACAAAGTCATTAAAAAACCCTACTCTAAATCAAATGTTTTGCTCTTCTCCCATTATACTATGCAATGTGGTTAATTGGTCTTCAGGAATAAGGCAAAAATCAACAACGAACCTTCTCAGCTCTTTGAAAGGCAGGTTGTCTTTTTGAAAATTAACAGCCTTCATGTAAAATTTGTTTCATCTTTTATATGCTCTCAGCAGTGGCTTTCAAACTTGTTTCACCATTACTGACTTTAAGAAATAAATTTTACATAATACTTAAACACCACAAAATACCCTTACATGTCATATCCACTGGTATTTTCTTTAATTCATTCTAGTCCCGTTTCATGGAGGGCAATTTTCCCATGGACTGGCAGGTGAGTGTGTGTATTGTGAATTTTTTTTCTATTATCATTACATCAGCTCCACCCCCAGATCACCAGGCATTAGATCCCGAAGGTTGGGGACTCCTGCAATAGACTGTGTATCACTTACTTTGTCAAAAACACTGAAATTCAGAATCATAGATCCCCTGGTAATCCCTACCAGGTAACACTCCTTGTTCTATTTCCACAGACCTTCTGTTTGGAGGTCTGGCTTGTGGGTGGGTTCAACCTTCCACAGATCTGTGGTCTTGTCCATCGGCTGCCCAGAGGTTCTACCCACTCCTTACCATCCTGGGTCAAAGGTTTTTTTTTGAGATGGCAGCTCAGTCAGTAAAGAATCTGCTTGCAGTGTAGGAGACCCGGGTTCAATCTGTGGGTTGGGAAGATCCCCTGGAGAAGAAAATGGCAACCCCCTCCAGTATTCTTGCCTGGAGAATCCCACGGACAGAGGAGCCTGGCCAGCTATAGTATATGGGGTTGCAAGAGTCAGACACGACTTAGCGATTATACCACCACCACCACCACAGCAGGAGGGAATTTAGGCTGAAACCCAAGAGTGAGGTAACTTGCTATGCGTTGCAGGAGAGCACATGTGTGTATACCTACATTTACTGCTCCATGCAGAACCAACGTTTGAGACAAGACCTCTTCCCCAGGGGCCCCACGAGGGCCAGGGCTCAGCCTCATGTGAGCCGTGCATGCGTGTGTCTCCACCCTGAGTTGATCCTGGACCTCATCTCCTGTCTTCTGGGCCCCTGAGGCTGTGAGAACTAAAGGTTTCCAACTTGCATTTAAACTTTTTAGACGCTGGGTATTTCTTACCCTCTCATCAGCTCATTTAAAATACCTTTTTTTGGGGGGGTGGTGTCCAACACTTTGCACCATTTCTAGCTGGATGGTACATCTTGCATTTTAAGTCAGAGCAGTTATAAAACCAACAGGTCTCTCTCAAGGGACGTGAAATAAAACATACAGAAATGTCACTGGGTAAAATTCAGGTTTTATTGCTTATTACATCATTCCGTACAATTTTACGTAAACAGACTTTGAGAAAATATACTGGGAGTATTAACCAGATGATGGCAGCCTTGATGAGGATGTTCAAGTGTTTTACATAAGGTAGTAAGAGGCACCACAGCCACCATCACCCCCCGGAATTTGTACATTTCATATAAAAAGAGTAAAAATAGTTCATTGGCATTTAACTAGCATTATTCTTTGTAATCTATGAGCCACGACACACCTGAATAATTTCAGAATCTTCTGCACAAACCAAAGCATTTTTTTCCTCCTAGCAGGTGTAGCAGTTTCAGTTTCTTCAGAAAACCAGCAAATTAACACAACGAAAACTACAGACACATCATGAAAACAAGTTAGCGTATTCCAGTGGTCCTCAGTTTTGATGTCTCGATCAGACTAATCCAAGCAATAAAAATGTGATTCAGCATTTAAGAATGAGACTGAGCTTCTTCACTGTAGTTATGCCTACATTAGAATTCAAGCAATTTAACTGACGCCTATGTGAACCTAGCAAAAACCACAGCTACAACAATCTGCTCTTTTGCTAAGGAAACGTCTTTAAAAGTTTACTATTCGTTAGAAACTCAGACTCAAGCGGCACAGGTATAACTTGAGGGACCAACAGCCAATCTTTCCAGAAACCACGGCAGTAGTCTTAAGTATTTTTGAAGCTGGGGAGCATATGCTATCTCACATACATGTCAGTAACTTCCTGCTAAAACTGCACTAATAGTTTCCTCTGTTAATGACTTAAAAAAAAAAAAATCTAGCAAGTACTACAGTTTAGCATTTGAAAGACTTCCAAGTCTATTTGTACATGGATGCCTGGGCTGAGACACACATTTGGGTACTGGAAAATCAACAAGGCTTAAAATGTGGTTTTATGTGAAACCACTTAGAAGAACTCAGTTACCAAACAACTAAAAATACACAATGGATAAATAGTAATTTATTAAAACTGCTGTCTTTAACAATATAAAAATTAAATATTAAGGCATCTTTTACTCCCATCTAGGTATATGCAGCAAAGAGAAATGGTTTAAATAGGAACCAGCACTTCTATTCAAATATTTTCTAATGTATTTGGCAGATCTTTTTTTTCCTTTCTCTGATTCCACATATCATTGAAAGCTCTCAGGATCAAACATCATTACCCAAATCAAAAGTATTAACAGATATACATTTACTTAAAAAGCAGTTCACCCTTGAAAAATAAAAAGGACCTAGAAAGAATATTACCTATAAAGTTCAAATACTAGTATTTAAATTTCTCTGAAGCAATTTACGATTCAGTAATTAAGAGAAAGAAGGAACAAAGACTTAAAGACGAGAAGCCTGTTAATACAGATCATACTGCGAACACATTGTTCACTCACTATTCTCCACTGGGATAAGAATTTGAAAAGGCTTGAAACTCCTTTAAAAAATATCACATCCACTGGAATTAAGATCACATAAACTTACATCGATTATTTGTAATTCTTCATATTTGTCCATTTATAATTGGTTCCATAAAGTATACTAAACAGTAACATTTTCACCTTTTATTAAGGCAAGTTTGTGAAAATAATTTAATACAACCAGATTCCCTTCATGAACTTTCAGCTTAAAACATTTTTTTTTTACATAAGAAACATACAAAACAATTGTTTTATAAAAAGCCACCTCAATACCAGAAAAGAGTAATGAGAGATTTGGAACCCCATTTACTTATTAAATGATGCTCTTTCCTCGTCTCAGATTCCAAGGGCTATTCATCGTCTTTAGAGCCGGTTTTGCTCAACTACAAAAAAAAGATGAAAACAAATATTCAACAAGTTCAAGCTCTCGTCTTATCTGAGTTCACTTTTTCCACTTAAAATCAAAAGTCAACATTTATAGTTAACAGAACAGGAAACAGGGTTCAGGTAACTTGTACCACCTAAAGATTTCACCACATGGAAACACTAATACTTTTTAACTTCAGGCTCAGCTACTTTAAACAGGATTGTTTGATAACATAACCTCAACAGAAAAAGGAAAAAAAAATTCCTTAAAGCTTTCCAAGAAATAAATTGGAACCAAGAGTACACAAAAGGTGCCATTTATAAAATGAATGATATTTAAAAAAAAAAACAATAAATTCTAAAATTTTTTAATTGTGGTAAAAAAACATATTAAAATTTATCATCTTAACTAGGCAATTTTTAAAATTTTGAAAATGGTACAACTCTTAAATTGCAGGGTCAGCCTCTTGCCCAAGAAGACGATAAAAAATAAAGATCAACCTCAAATCTTGTGGGTTGCATTTTAGACCACTGCGGTAAAGCAAACATCACAATAAATCAAGTCACACAAATTTTCTGGATTCCCAGTGAATTTAAGTTATATTTACACTATACTGTTGCATTACGTGTAAAAGAACAATGCACATACCTTTATCAAAAAATACTTCATTGCTAAAAAATACAAACCCTCGTCTGACAATGCAAGATTGTCACAATCCTGCCAATTTGTACAAAACGGTATCTATGAAGCAGAATAAAGCGAACTGTAGGAATATGAGGTCTGTCCATACTGAGTTTCTTCATTCCAAGTGCAGTTCATGGCCCCTCACTCTCAGATGACTATGTACTTGGTTTTAGAACCACATAAATTGCTTCAAATAGTTTCTACAGAAAAGGCCCAAATAGCTGGCTTCAAAATAAACTTTAAGAAAACACTGCTTTTGTGGGTCCTCACTGATCCTAATTTTGGATCACAGGAAATTACTTCACACAGCACAGTGACAATAATTGGCATGAAAACTCATTTCACAAAGTCCCAATAGGGCGTTAACTTGCTAGACAAGCATTGAGAGAAGTGGGCTGAAAATCCCAAGTGGAAAGTAAACAACTCTGCACAAGGGAAACAAAAAACCTTTCCCGAGGACGGTGGGCAGCTACATTTAGGGGTCTGTCCTGAAAAAAGTACTTCGGCTCCACTGAGAAATCAAAGCCCTCCTTTTCACGACTTGTTCCTTCAAATTCCATATTATCTGTAACTTAGACTCATGTTTTACATAAACAGTCACACTTGATTGTAGTTAAAACTCTCTTCTACAGATTTTCCACTATGTAAAAAAACAAAACCTAAAACTGAGGGGCTAGGGGAGAGAAAAATGTGAAGGATATTTCAAAAATACTTACATGCTGAACGCGAAAAGGGAAACACAGACATCCCCGGTCCAACGCAAAGATAGATGGGGGAGAAAATGGAAGACGTAAATTTCATTACTTGACAGCAGTAACTGTAACAATCTTTTGAAGAGGAGAGCAAAATGTTACAAACCTTCACCACATCAACCCAGTTCCATCCCCGAGGAAGCTCTCCTTTGTGATCTAGAGGAGAAAAACAGTAACTTTATTGCTAAAACCAATCAGTAATACTTAAATAAGATTTTTCCATACTATTCTATACCACAAATGGATTAAAATTTTAATTCATTTATTATTAAGGTGGAAAAACAGCTTATCATCATTCTGCACTGAAAGCGCTGTTCCCCTGGGAGTACTTGCAAGGCACTTTAGGATGTACTGCCTTTCTTATTTTTCCTCTTTCCATTCAAGACAAAACCTGACATCATGGAAAAAAGATGGAGGTGAGCTGCTAATGCCAGGAAGAGAAGCTAATTAATTAGTTTGATGCCCTTGCACAACCTCCCTGCTTTATACAAGGTCCCCGCTTAATAAGTTATGTCACTGTGCTAGTCTGTGAGTTATATAAATAGATCAACTATAGAAAAAAACCCCGTTATTTATTGTGTTATGATCTGATGGTAGACCAGACTTCATTTCAAATGATAACTGTATTTCAAAAAAAATTTCAACAATATACTTATCTGTCATAAAGGTAAACAAACAGGAAAATCCCAAACATGTCAGAGAGGGTACCAGCAGGACACATATTTGTTCACTATTCTAATATTCGACAGTATTCAGACTCATGTATACTTTGCCACTTCACCTTCTTCTTAAATGCTTCTCTCTTGTGGTAGTTCAGTTCAGTCACTCAGTAAAGTAGTAGTAAATATTTTGAATATATATTTGTGACCTAAAACTGTCTCTGATCCAAATGGTTTAAGAATAAAGAATGCAGAGAACCAATATTTTAAATCTAAATACTTACTAGGCACCCAAAAAACATCAAAGAGCAGTCAAGTGTATCATAAAAGAAAAAAAATAACACAAACCTGTTTTATCTGCCAGCTTACGTTTCTGGGCTTTTGAAAGTTGTTCCTTTTTATCTTTTTTCTTACTTGATGGAGCTGTGTTAGGAGTTTCAACTGAGATGATATTGCTTATGGATGTCTAGAAAAAAAGAAATAATTCTTAGGCTCTTGCCTTAAAACTTACTGAATTAAACTAAATATCCCCACATCCTGAAATGAGCTGATAATTTTTAGGTTTGTGAAGTAAAAGAATCCTTCATTGTTATATTCATTAATCAGGTCAGGAAGCTCAGCACATGACTGGTTTTATTCTCCTGAAAGTTCACAGTGGACATAATATTGTTACACTGTTATCACCAGTTCCTTGAGAAAGATCTGATACCAAGATTATCCTAAAGCTCTGAAGTGCAGAGGTAATTTTACAACTCAGTTCATTTGCTATTATTTGAAAGCTTAAATATATCTTTAGAAAAATCACGTGTGCGTACTTAGAGTCTTCTGGTTCCCAGAGGAAATGAAGGAAAAATTTTAAATATTTGAGTTTATGGAGTCAGAGAGACAAAACTGAAAATGCTTGTCAGGTGCCAAGCATTGCTGTCAATGTTGTACATATATCACTCATTTGATTCTGAGTACAGTCTTATGAAGTAACTACTATTATAACTCCCATTTTACAGATGACAAAACTGAGCACAGCAAGAGTAAGAAAGCTGCCTAAAGTCACACAGCAAAGAGGGCATTCTCAGGGCCACATGGTCTCACTCCTAGTGCAGGAGTCACCGCCCTTCTCTGCTTCTCTAGCTGCCCCAGGGTCCAGCTGTAACTATCATTTTGAATGTAATACAAAGTCTCTTTCTAGGCTTTCCTTGTGGCTCAATGGTAAATAATCCACCTGCCAATGCAGGAGACACTGGTTTGATCCCTGATTCAGGAAGATCCCACAAGTCAAGCAGCAGCTAAGCCCGTGTGCCACAACTACTGAGCCTTGCTCTAGAGCCCAGGAGCTGCAACTACTGACGTGCAAACGCTGAGGAGCCCCTGCTCCACAAGAACAGAAGCCGCCACAATGAGAAGCCCACGCACTGCAACTAGGGAAAGGCCTACGTAGCAAGGAAGACCCAGCACAGCCAAATAAATAAATAAGTAAAACTAAAAAAGCCACCAGAAACAAAGTCTCCTTCCAATTAAAAAAATAACTAGTAAAAATGAATAGCATAAAACCAAAACAAACAAAACGTGGCAAAGCTGAGTCCCCTGCTCACAGCAGAATGAACGGGATGATGGTTCTCCATGAACTGCTCCTTATTGTCCTTGGCGTATTCAAACAACGTGTAGGTCATGGCCGTCCCGAGGTGGACTTCCACTGCTTCCTGTAACTTGGCTAAGATGCTCTGTTTTACATCTGACGATCTGCAATGCACAAGAAGTACACCACTAAGAGAAAAGTAAAAAAGGGAGTCACCATGACTGAAATGACGACGTAACAGTACTCACATGGTGTTGTTGAAAAAGGCATTCATGGATATGATGGGAGGTGTCTGCGGATAGGTTTCTGTCCAGGAAATCTCTATGAGGAAGGCTTTGGGATCTCCGTTTTCACCTATCTGAAGAAAAGGGGAATCTTAGGCTTGTAAAAAGTTCTACAAAGACAGAATATCAAATGATGATTGTTAAAATGATGACCTCAAAAGCTTGTGATCAGATTGGAAATGTCGTTATTTTGAAAAGTCCAAGGGGTTGAGCTAAGACCCTGCTAAGGGTGAGGGCAGTGTAAACGTGTGTGACTTTTAACCCGCTCTGAGCCTGTTTTAACAGCTTTGGTTGATGTCCACGGGGCCTGCCTCCAGTCTTTCCCAGCAGCGACTATATGTCTTATACATACGGTTTTTATACCATCAAAGCTTTCTGAGGACAAAGGGAGGATACCAACCATGGAGAACAGGAAGAGAATAGATAAAATAATATCTACACACTTGAAATACCTCATCTTTCTCTTCAGTTTTCCAACTGCTAAATCATAATAGACATGAAGAACATGTAAATGGATGGGCATTAATTAGCACAATCCCAAGAAACTAGAAAATGAAATGTAAAATTCAGAGAAATAAAGAAAGGGCAGAGAGATACAGAAGGAGTGCCTTAGTCTGGACCACAACTCCTAAGTTTTTATATTTTTATTTATTCTATTTTTGAGGTGTAATTGAAATAGATGATGTTAGTTTCAGGTGCACGACATAATGGTGTGACATTTGTATACATTGCAAAATGGTCANCTTCCCTGCTTTATACAAGGTCCCCGCTTAATAAGTTATGTCACTGTGCTAGTCTGTGAGTTATATAAATAGATCACCTATAGAAAAAAACCCCGTTATTTATTGTGTTATGATCTGATGGTAGACCAGACTTCATTTCAAATGATAACTGTATTTCAAAAAAAATTTCAACAATATACTTATCTGTCATAAAGGTAAACAAACAGGAAAATCCCAAACATGTCAGAGNTGTGCAATACATACCAGACTTTGAAAGACTTAGTATTAAAAAAGGTAAAAGATTTCACTAGTAACTTTATAGTTACATTGAATTGATAATATTTTGGACATTGGCTAAATAGCATATTAATAAAATTAATTTCCTTTTTTAATGTGACTACTACAAAATTTGAAATGATTTATGTATTAGTAGTTTATGTTATGGACATAACATAAACGCTTGGACAGAATTTTGATTTTAAATGATTAATAGTCATTTCTGTTTCTCCTTATTTCCACCCCATATTCAAGGACCACAGCTAATTCTTTTGAGTCTTTGGGGTTATTAAAGGAAGTGGGCATTTAGGGCTCTAATCTAGACTCTTTGGGATCAAGCAGTGACACTCAGATTGTGCTTTGACCATCTCTTTTTTATTTTCACCCCAAATTCACTGAAACTAGAATAGCTATTCTTCTGAACATGCGGTCCTTTGCCTCATAGCTTACTCCTGTCCTCAGAATATCTGTTGAAGCAGTTCTGAAACATCTGTCTATTGTAGACATCTGTTGTTTCTGGTAGGCTTTCCAAACCATTTATCTAATACCCAATGTTCCTTTAGGACCTAAGGTGAAAACCCTAATAGCCTTTCCTACCATTCATCTAATACCCAGTGTTCCTTTAGGACCTAAGGTGAGAAGCCTAATAGCCTTTCCTAAATCAATTTTTCGGGTAAAAATACTGTTTCAGTGGCCTAAGTGCTTCTCACAGAAATTGTGTGTGAGTCCTGTATGACATGCTGGTGAAGATAACCTCTGAAATGAGTCTTATAGTACATGTGTATGGAATCAATAAATTATTCTTGTAATACAGTGATAATTCTGTTCGCAATAAACACATCTTTATATGATTGCTTTTGTAAACTTAGTGCATCTTGGATTGATATAGACCACTTCTCAGCTAAAGGACACAATAGAAATATGTTCTCCTAGAGGGTTCCATTCATTATTAATTTTTCCCTTGCAGATTTTCCTCTAAGTGGTGTATTTGCATTAATTGTGGAGAAATGAGAAAACATAGCTATTTAGATAATTAGCATACAATTTTAATGATAGCTCAGGAAATCAGAAATTAGACATTAGCAGTTACAGAGAAGTTAGAGATAATTGTACTTTACTGTATCAGTCAGTCAGTCATTACTATTATTATTTTAATAACTGAAGTAGGTAGTTTGATCACCCTCCTTTGATTTTGGTCTGTTCATCCTGAAGTTCTGTGTGCTTTTGAGATGTTACAAGAAATAGTGATTTGCTTAAAGCTGACTACAGTCGTTGTACATGTTGTTGTTTAGTCACTCGGTAGTGTCCCACTCTTTGCAGCCCCATGGACTTCGGAATGTCAGGATTCTCTGTCCTTCATCATCTCTCTGGAGCTTGCTCAAACTCATGTCCATCCATTCAGTGATGCCATCCAGTCTCATCCTCTGTCATCCTCTTCTCCTCCCACCTTCAGTCTTTGCCAGCATCAAGATCTTTTCCAGTGAGTCAGTTCTTTGCATCAGGTGGCCAGAGTATTGGAGTTCAGCATCAATCCTTCCAGTGAGTATTCAGGACTGATTTCCTTTAGGTTGGACTGATTGGATCTCCTTGCAGTCCAAGGGACTCTCAAGAGTCTTCTCTAAGACCACAGTTCAAAAGCATCAATTCTTCAGCACTCAGCTTTCTTTTTAGTCCAACTCTCACATCCATACATGACTACTGGAAAAATCCTAGCTTTGACTAGATGGACCTTTGTTGGCAAAGTAATGTCTCTGCATTTTAATATGCTGCCTAGGTTGGTCATAGCTTTTCTTTCAAGGAGCAAGCATCTTTTAATTTCATGGCTGCAGTCACCATCTTCATTGATTTTGGAGCCCAAGAAAATAAAGTGTCATTGTTTCCCCATCTCTTTGCCTTGAAGTGATGGGACCGGATGCCATGATCTTCATTTTCTGAATGTTGAGTTTTAAGCCAACATTTTCCACTCTCCTGTTTCATCAGGAGGCTGTTTAGTTCCTCTTCACTTTCTGCCGTAAAGGTGGTATCATCTCCGTATCTGAGATTATTTACATTTCTCCCAGCAATCTTGATTCCAGCTTGTGCTTCCTCCAGCCCAGTGTTTCTCATGATGTACTCTGCATATAAGTTAAATAAGCAGGGTGACAATATACAGCCTTGACATACTCCTTTTCCTATTTGGAACCAGTCCAGTGTTCCATGTGTGATTCTATTGCTTCTTGACATGCATACAGATTTCTCAAGAGGCAGATCAGGTGCTCTGGTATTCCCATCTCTTGAATTTTCCAGTTTGTTGTGATCTACACAGTCAAGGCTTTGGCGTAATCAATAAAGCAGAAGTAGATGTTTTTTCTGGAATTCTCTTGGTTTTTCAATGATCCAGCAGATGTTGGCAATTTGATCTCTGGTTCCTCTGCCTTTTCTAAATCCAGCTTGAACATCTGGAAGTTCACGTTTCACATACTGTTGAAGCCTGGCTTAGAGAATTTTGAGCATTACTTTGTTAGTGTGTGTGATGAGTGCAGTTGTGTGGTACTTTGAGCTTTCTTTGGCATTGCCTTTTTTTGGGATTGGAAGGAAAACTGACCTTTACAGTCCTGTGGCCACTGCTGAGTTTTCCAGATTTGCTGGCATATTGAGTGCAGCACTTTCACAGCATCATCTGTTAGGATTTGAAATATCTCAACTGGAATTCCATCACCTTCACTAGCTTTGTCTGTAGTGATGCTTCCTAAGGCCCACTTGGCTTCTCATTCCAGGATGTTTGGCTCTAGGTGAGTGATCACACCATCGTGATTATCTGGGTCATGAAGATCTTTTTGTACAGTTCTGTGTATTCTTGCCACCTCTTCTTAATATCTTCTGCTTCTGTTAGGTCCATACCATTCCTGTCCTTTATTGTACCCATTTTTGCATGAAATGTTCCCTTAGTATCTCTTAATTTTCTTGGAGGTCTCTAGTTTCCCATTCTATTGTTTTCCTTTGTTTCTTTGCATTGATCACTGAGGAAGGCATTCTTATCTCTCCTTGCTGTTCTTTGGAACTCTGCACTCAGATGGGTATATCTTTCCTTTTCTCCTTTGCTTCTAGCGTCTCTTCTTTTCTCAGCTATTTGTAAGGCCTCCTCAGACAGCTGTTCATTTTTGGATTTCTTTTTCTGGGGGATAGTCTTGATCCCTGTCTTCTGTACAATGTCTGTACATACCTCCGTCCATAGTTCATCAGGCACTCTGTCTATCAGATCTAATCCCTTGAATCTGTTTCTCACTTCCACTATGTAATCGTAGGGGATTGATTTAGGTCATACCTGAATGGTCTAGTGGTTTTCCCTAGTTTCTTCGATTTAAGTCTGAATTTGGCAGTAAGGAGTTGATGATCTGAGTCACAGTCAGCTCCTGGTCTTGGTTTTGCTGACTGTATTGAGCTTCTCCATCTTTGGGGGCAAAGACTATAATCAATCTGATTTTGGTATTGACCATCTGGTGATGTTCATGTGTAGTTATTAAATTTTAATAGGTCCAATTCAAGAATTAAAAGTTTTCCCATTTGCTCTCTTGTTTTGGGTTGCTCGACAGTTTGTAAACACTCAAAGTCTTTTGCCTTTTTATAATATTTCCTGAATGGTAGTGGTTCATATATTAGATGAGGATGTGGGCTTTTACTAAATTGATTATTAATGTATTAATGTTTGCATTTCAGAGTTTTCGTGACATCTTAAACATGAGCCCCACCCAGTGGGACTTCCCTGTGGAATTATGTTGTCGGCCTATGGCTTTCGTCACTCTCACAGGCCTGGATGTGGTCTATAATGCTGTCCATCGAGCCGTCTGGGATGCCTTCTGTGCCAACCGGAGGGCTGATCGGGTACCGATTTCTTTCAAGGTGCTCCCGGGTGACCACGAGTACCCTAAGTGTAGACCCAAGGTAATGACGTTATACTCACAAGGGGGCCCTCCCTCTCCCTCTGTCCCCTCTCTCTGAGTGTGTATATCCTTTTTGTTCCTGTATCTATGCAGGGAACCCCCTGAGTTTATCAAGGGTAGGTTACAGAGGTGCATGAAGAAAACTCCAGATATTTTCATGTGTGTAATACGCTGCGAGTTCCCAAGTTGTTTTATATCCTGTCCTCTCTTTCCTCATGTGGAGTAAAGGTTGGACCAGCATGAGCTGGAGTAGTCTGGGTTGGTGCAGGTGCTCTGGGGTGATTCGAGAGTTTCTGGGTGCTTCGGGCCATCCCCTCCCATGACGTGGCACTCCTGCTGACCCACAGTGACTGCCCTTCTGCCACTGTACGTAGGAATTAGCCTTCATTTTTTTTCTTTTACCCACAAGGAGGTATAATGCCATCCTGGCCATATGACTTAGAAACAAATGAAGCCATTTTGGGCTTTAGAGAACACCTGAGCAGCTTTTATAAGAGCAGAATCTGGGATAGTGAGGAACAGAAGTAGAATTTATTGGGGAAAGGGCTGTTTAATTCAGCCTCTTGAATTTGAAAGCTTGACATAGTTATTTGAAAGACTTGACGTCAATAGAAATGCTTTGGTTTTGGTCCTTCTTTCAGTGGTTACAGTACTGGCTCTAGAATTGAGTGTCTACCTCCAAAAATTTCTGTCTCTTACTTGGTCTCTGTAAAAACTGTTATCTTTAAAAAGTGTGGCATGTGTATATGGAATGAGAGAAATACACAGAAAGAGCCTGCACTCTATAACAAGTGGTCTCTGCTATTCTCGTTGTCAAGTACCTCTTTTCAACTTTGGCCGATATTTGCAGAGAACTTCTTATGAATGGTACATCCCCAAAGGGATCTTAAAAACAGGCTGGATGAACAAGCATCTGAATCTGGTGCCAGCCCTGGTGGTCGTGTTTTATGAACTGGACTGGGACGAGCCCCAGTGGAAGGAGAAGCAGTCTGAATGTGCCACCAGAGTGGAAATAGTCAGGTATGGTCCCCTTTGTCAGGTTGACCGTGTGAGGTCAGACCCACCTCTGGAGCTTACCGACACTTACTGAAGGCAGCTGAGTGCTGCTAAGACTGCAGGGCCCACTCAGGGATCACTGGCCTCTGGGGAAACCTGTTGACTTGCTAACAGGTAGCATTAACTGACCTTAGCTTCCACTATGCTTAGCAATGGGAAGAAATTTCAAAGACAAATTGGCCTGAATATCCAAATGTTTTTTCTTGCATTTATATATTTTTTGAACTGTAGTGGTTTACTATTTAGTCTCATAAAGCACTTTTTGCCTTATCACCGTTTGTTGCTAAATAATTCTTTTGGATGACTTCTCTAACATATCACTATAAAGAAATAAGTTGTTATATAACTTTTATATTAAAGTTTATGTTAAACTTTTGCCTTCTAAGAAGATTTTTTTTTGTTAGAAACAGCTCAGTGTGAGATTATACTTTTAAGATCTAAATCATTGTAGCATGTATGTTTCATTATATGTGGGGAAAAAAATTCCCCTAATCTTGATTTTTTTTTTTTAGTTTAAATTTGTCTTTCTTGGACTCAATCGTCAACCTTGTATCTTACGTAAAATCTTGAGTACACTTTTTAAGTAAAAACAGTTTAATTATTAATTCATCTTATTGCTCTTTTTCCGCTGCAGGCAGAGTTTACAAGGGAGAAACACCAAAGTTGCAGTGGTTCTGATTCAGAAGAAAACCCCCTTACCCCCAGGTAGCAGAAGGTTGCTTAACAACTAATTGATTGGTTTATCCCTCCAGTTCTTATTACCAGAAGGCATCATCTTTAATATTAAAATCTTTTGCATTTGGTTACGCAAAAGATGGTGTGTTTACCTTAAAAAAGTGCCAATAACACAGGAGTAAATGCTTATTATAAAAAAATTTAAAACACTGAAGAGTCCCGATCTTCTCAAGTCCTGCTCCCTAGTTCCTTTCACCTCACCTAGGGAGGCACATATTAATTGACACCATAGTTGTTCACTTAATGTTTAAAATTAAAGAAGATTCTTTTGCTTTTGAGATCTAGTTGAAATTATATTCCTTACTTTTTTTTGATTTCCAGTAGGGCAAAGAAGAGTGCTGGGGGGTGGGGGTTCTAATTTTCTATAAGAAAATGTCTTATTTCAAGCGCTTATTTCTTCTACCATCTCAAACTTTAGAAGCCAGAATGTATTTTTGTTTCTTTGTTGAAACTTAAAGCATCTTAAATAGTTTTCCAAACCATTTTCATGAATTATGCTTTTATTTTTCGTTACAGTTTTTGAAAGAGTTATGTGGTATATCTGTTGTTATTCCTTGGCCTATCTTGGCTCTGTAGAAAATTCCTCTCAAGGGCCCCTGGGGTCCTACAGATGTAGTGAAAAGTGGCTTGAGTTTTTTTTTAATTACATTGTACCAATTTGGGGAAATGTTCATTAAGAAAAATATATTGATTTTCTCTGTTTATGAAACTTGTTGTCAACAGGAGAAGATGTCATTGCTTCAGAAAGGGCTGCAGCCTTATGCAACGCGTGTGAGCTATCAGGAAAGTCTTTGTTTGTACTGCCCCATACAGACCACCTTGTGGGTTATATTATAAGGTAAATAACTGAGACAATATATTGAATTATTTAAGTTTTGACTAATCCATTTTATGTTACTTTTTTGCACATTTTCCTTAGATATATTGAAACCCTTTTATAACTTCAGAACTCTTCCAAGGAGGAAGAGCCTTGAAGGTCAATCTTTGTGTGACTTTGAAGTCAGCTTTCTTTTATCCCTGGGAAGATACTTCTGATATGTACTTATTTTCATAAGCAGAACTTTGAGTTGTTTATCTATCTTCAGGCAACTTGGTTCCTCTGTAATCTCATAATTATAGAATGAAGCAGGATTTAACTTACACAAATGTTACTTTCACCTCATTTGCTAGTTCTCNTTCTGTGTGCTTTTGAGATGTTACAAGAAATAGTGATTTGCTTAAAGCTGACTACAGTCGTTGTACATGTTGTTGTTCAGTCACTCGGTAGTGTCCCACTCTTTGCAGCCCCATGGACTTCGGAATGTCAGGATTCTCTGTCCTTCATCATCTCTCTGGAGCTTGCTCAAACTCATGTCCATCCATTCAGTGATGCCATCCAGTCTCATCCTCTGTCATCCTCTTCTCCTCCCACCTTCAGTCTTTGCCAGCATCAAGATCTTTTCCAGTGAGTCAGTTCTTTGCATCAGGTGGCCAGAGTATTGGAGTTCAGCATCAATCCTTCCAGTGAGTATTCAGGACTGATTTCCTTTAGGTTGGACTGATTGGATCTCCTTGCAGTCCAAGGGACTCTCAAGAGTCTTCTCTAAGACCACAGTTCAAAAGCATCAATTCTTCGGCACTCAGCTTTCTTTTTAGTCCAACTCTCACATCCATACATGACTACTGGAAAAATCCTAGCTTTGACTAGATGGACCTTTGTTGGCAAAGTAATGTCTCTGCATTTTAATATGCTGCCTAGGTTGGTCATAGCTTTTCTTTCAAGGAGCAAGCATCTTTTAATTTCATGGCTGCAGTCACCATCTTCATTGATTTTGGAGCCCAAGAAAATAAAGTGTCATTGTTTCCCCATCTCTTTGCCTTGAAGTGATGGGACCGGATGCCATGATCTTCATTTTCTGAATGTTGAGTTTTAAGCCAACATTTTCCACTCTCCTGTTTCATCAGGAGGCTGTTTAGTTCCTCTTCACTTTCTGCCGTAAAGGTGGTATCATCTCCGTATCTGAGATTATTTACATTTCTCCCAGCAATCTTGATTCCAGCTTGTGCTTCCTCCAGCCCAGTGTTTCTCATGATGTACTCTGCATATAAGTTAAATAAGCAGGGTGACAATATACAGCCTTGACATACTCCTTTTCCTATTTGGAACCAGTCCAGTGTTCCATGTGTGATTCTATTGCTTCTTGACATGCATACAGATTTCTCAAGAGGCAGATCAGGTGCTCTGGTATTCCCATCTCTTGAATTTTCCAGTTTGTTGTGATCTACACAGTCAAGGCTTTGGCGTAATCAATAAAGCAGAAGTAGATGTTTTTTCTGGAATTCTCTTGGTTTTTCAATGATCCAGCAGATGTTGGCAATTTGATCTCTGGTTCCTCTGCCTTTTCTAAATCCAGCTTGAACATCTGGAAGTTCACGTTTCACATACTGTTGAAGCCTGGCTTAGAGAATTTTGAGCATTACTTTGTTAGTGTGTGTGATGAGTGCAGTTGTGTGGTACTTTGAGCTTTCTTTGGCATTGCCTTTTTTTGGGATTGGAAGGAAAACTGACCTTTACAGTCCTGTGGCCACTGCTGAGTTTTCCAGATTTGCTGGCATATTGAGTGCAGCACTTTCACAGCATCATCTGTTAGGATTTGAAATATCTCAACTGGAATTCCATCACCTTCACTAGCTTTGTCTGTAGTGATGCTTCCTAAGGCCCACTTGGCTTCTCATTCCAGGATGTTTGGCTCTAGGTGAGTGATCACACCATCGTGATTATCTGGGTCATGAAGATCTTTTTGTACAGTTCTGTGTATTCTTGCCACCTCTTCTTAATATCTTCTGCTTCTGTTAGGTCCATACCATTCCTGTCCTTTATTGTACCCATTTTTGCATGAAATGTTCCCTTAGTATCTCTTAATTTTCTTGGAGGTCTCTAGTTTCCCATTCTATTGTTTTCCTTTGTTTCTTTGCATTGATCACTGAGGAAGGCATTCTTATCTCTCCTTGCTGTTCTTTGGAACTCTGCACTCAGATGGGTATATCTTTCCTTTTCTCCTTTGCTTCTAGCGTCTCTTCTTTTCTCAGCTATTTGTAAGGCCTCCTCAGACAGCTGTTCATTTTTGGATTTCTTTTTCTGGGGGATAGTCTTGATCCCTGTCTTCTGTACAATGTCTGTACATACCTCCGTCCATAGTTCATCAGGCACTCTGTCTATCAGATCTAATCCCTTGAATCTGTTTCTCACTTCCACTATGTAATCGTAGGGGATTGATTTAGGTCATACCTGAATGGTCTAGTGGTTTTCCCTAGTTTCTTCGATTTAAGTCTGAATTTGGCAGTAAGGAGTTGATGATCTGAGTCACAGTCAGCTCCTGGTCTTGGTTTTGCTGACTGTATTGAGCTTCTCCATCTTTGGGGGCAAAGACTATAATCAATCTGATTTTGGTATTGACCATCTGGTGATGTTCATGTGTAGTTATTAAATTTTAATAGGTCCAATTCAAGAATTAAAAGTTTTCCCATTTGCTCTCTTGTTTTGGGTTGCTCGACAGTTTGTAAACACTCAAAGTCTTTTGCCTTTTTATAATATTTCCTGAATGGTAGTGGTTCATATATTAGATGAGGATGTGGGCTTTTACTAAATTGATTATTAATGTATTAATGTTTGCATTTCAGAGTTTTCGTGACATCTTAAACATGAGCCCCACCCAGTGGGACTTCCCTGTGGAATTATGTTGTCGGCCTATGGCTTTCGTCACTCTCACAGGCCTGGATGTGGTCTATAATGCTGTCCATCGAGCCGTCTGGGATGCCTTCTGTGCCAACCGGAGGGCTGATCGGGTACCGATTTCTTTCAAGGTGCTCCCGGGTGACCACGAGTACCCTAAGTGTAGACCCAAGGTAATGACGTTATACTCACAAGGGGGCCCTCCCTCTCCCTCTGTCCCCTCTCTCTGAGTGTGTATATCCTTTTTGTTCCTGTATCTATGCAGGGAACCCCCTGAGTTTATCAAGGGTAGGTTACAGAGGTGCATGAAGAAAACTCCAGATATTTTCATGTGTGTAATACGCTGCGAGTTCCCAAGTTGTTTTGTATCCTGTCCTCTCTTTCCTCATGTGGAGTAAAGGTTGGACCAGCATGAGCTGGAGTAGTCTGGGTTGGTGCAGGTGCTCTGGGGTGATTCGAGAGTTTCTGGGTGCTTCGGGCCATCCCCTCCCATGACGTGGCACTCCTGCTGACCCACAGTGACTGCCCTTCTGCCACTGTACATAGGAATTAGCCTTCATTTTTTTTCTTTTACCCACAAGGAGGTATAATGCCATCCTGGCCATATGACTTAGAAACAAATGAAGCCATTTTGGGCTTTAGAGAACACCTGAGCAGCTTTTATAAGAGCAGAATCTGGGATAGTGAGGAACAGAAGTAGAATTTATTGGGGAAAGGGCTGTTTAATTCAGCCTCTTGAATTTGAAAGCTTGACATAGTTATTTGAAAGACTTGACGTCAATAGAAATGCTTTGGTTTTGGTCCTTCTTTCAGTGGTTACAGTACTGGCTCTAGAATTGAGTGTCTACCTCCAAAAATTTCTGTCTCTTACTTGGTCTCTGTAAAAACTGTTATCTTTAAAAAGTGTGGCATGTGTATATGGAATGAGAGAAATACACAGAAAGAGCCTGCACTCTATAACAAGTGGTCTCTGCTATTCTCGTTGTCAAGTACCTCTTTTCAACTTTGGCCGATATTTGCAGAGAACTTCTTATGAATGGTACATCCCCAAAGGGATCTTAAAAACAGGCTGGATGAACAAGCATCTGAATCTGGTGCCAGCCCTGGTGGTCGTGTTTTATGAACTGGACTGGGACGAGCCCCAGTGGAAGGAGAAGCAGTCTGAATGTGCCACCAGAGTGGAAATAGTCAGGTATGGTCCCCTTTGTCAGGTTGACCGTGTGAGGTCAGACCCACCTCTGGAGCTTACCGACACTTACTGAAGGCAGCTGAGTGCTGCTAAGACTGCAGGGGCCACTCAGGGATCACTGGCCTCTGGGGAAACCTGTTGACTTGCTAACAGGTAGCATTAACTGACCTTAGCTTCCACTATGCTTAGCAATGGGAAGAAATTTCAAAGACAAATTGGCCTGAATATCCAAATGTTTTTTCTTGCATTTATATATTTTTTGAACTGTAGTGGTTTACTATTTAGTCTCATAAAGCACTTTTTGCCTTATCACCGTTTGTTGCTAAATAATTCTTTTGGATGACTTCTCTAACATATCACTATAAAGAAATAAGTTGTTATATAACTTTTATATTAAAGTTTATGTTAAACTTTTGCCTTCTAAGAAGATTTTTTTTTGTTAGAAATAGCTCAGTGTGAGATTATACTTTTAAGATCTAAATCATTGTAGCATGTATGTTTCATTATATGTGGGGAAAAAAATTCCCCTAATCTTGATTTTTTTTTTTTAGTTTAAATTTGTCTTTCTTGGACTCAATCGTCAACCTTGTATCTTACGTAAAATCTTGAGTACACTTTTTAAGTAAAAACAGTTTAATTATTAATTCATCTTATTGCTCTTTTTCCGCTGCAGGCAGAGTTTACAAGGGAGAAACACCAAAGTTGCAGTGGTTCTGATTCAGAAGAAAACCCCCTTACCCCCAGGTAGCAGAAGGTTGCTTAACAACTAATTGATTGGTTTATCCCTCCAGTTCTTATTACCAGAAGGCATCATCTTTAATATTAAAATCTTTTGCATTTGGTTACGCAAAAGATGGTGTGTTTACCTTAAAAAAGTGCCAATAACACAGGAGTAAATGCTTATTATAAAAAAATTTAAAACACTGAAGAGTCCCGATCTTCTCAAGTCCTGCTCCCTAGTTCCTTTCACCTCACCTAGGGAGGCACATATTAATTGACACCATAGTTGTTCACTTAATGTTTAAAATTAAAGAAGATTCTTTTGCTTTTGAGATCTAGTTGAAATTATATTCCTTACTTTTTTTTGATTTCCAGTAGGGCAAAGAAGAGTGCTGGGGGGTGGGGGTTCTAATTTTCTATAAGAAAATGTCTTATTTCAAGCGCTTATTTCTTCTACCATCTCAAACTTTAGAAGCCAGAATGTATTTTTGTTTCTTTGTTGAAACTTAAAGCATCTTAAATAGTTTTCCAAACCATTTTCATGAATTATGCTTTTATTTTTCGTTACAGTTTTTGAAAGAGTTATGTGGTATATCTGTTGTTATTCCTTGGCCTATCTTGGCTCTGTAGAAAATTCCTCTCAAGGGCCCCTGGGGTCCTACAGATGTAGTGAAAAGTGGCTTGAGTTTTTTTTTTAATTACATTGTACCAATTTGGGGAAATGTTCATTAAGAAAAATATATTGATTTTCTCTCTTTATGGAACTTGTTGTCAACAGGAGAAGATGTCATTGCTTCAGAAAGGGCTGCAGCCTTATGCAACGCGTGTGAGCTATCAGGAAAGTCTTTGTTTGTACTGCCCCATACAGACCACCTTGTGGGTTATATTATAAGGTAAATAACTGAGACAATATATTGAATTATTTAAGTTTTGACTAATCCATTTTATGTTACTTTTTTGCACATTTTCCTTAGATATATTGAAACCCTTTTATAACTTCAGAACTCTTCCAAGGAGGAAGAGCCTTGAAGGTCAATCTTTGTGTGACTTTGAAGTCAGCTTTCTTTTATCCCTGGGAAGATACTTCTGATATGTACTTATTTTCATAAGCAGAACTTTGAGTTGTTTATCTATCTTCAGGCAACTTGGTTCCTCTGTAATCTCATAATTATAGAATGAAGCAGGATTTAACTTACACAAATGTTACTTTCACCTCATTTGCTAGTTCTCACTTCTGGTCCCTTTCCTGTTTTCTTTATCTTTAAACCCTAAATGTTATAATCACAAAAACAGTCAAATGTAATTGAGTATTAGATGTCTTATTTCTTTCATACTTAAAAAATAATAAAATAATTGGAGTGGGAGTAATCTTAGAGCTTACCTAATTTTTACAAATTGTAAGAGTTATTTTTATTGATTATTTCTTAGACTGTAAATAATTTTAAATGGCTTTTGGTGAGTCTTATTTTTAGATTTTTTTTTTCTAAAAATTTAGTTTATAGTTTGTTCTACTTTTCATCTTACGAAGTAAATCAGGCATTATTTCTGTCAGGATTTACTTTCAGGTCTTAGAAATTTGATTCTTGAAAACACTTTGGTTTAAAGTAACTAGTGTTTGAATGTTTTTCTTTTTTTAACAGATTAGAAAATGCCTTTTATGAACATGCACAGACTTATTACTACACTGAGATTAGAAGAGTGAAATCTCATAAAGAATTTTTGAATAAAACAACACACCAGGTACATGTCTTTTCCTAAAGAAGGAAATAGTAGAGGCATTCTAGAGCAGATTATTCATCATCAATTATTTTTGAGGAGATTAAAGTTCTTAAATACTTTGATGTTTTAAAATATCTTCTGTACTTTTGAACTTTTTTTTTAAAGCTTTTAAAAATTAATTTATCTTTTGTCCTCTTTGCCCTTAAAGCTCATTCAGATGTACCTTTATAGCCTTCTTAACTACATTTGTTTACTGGAATAACCCTGAACCTTACTTTCGAATAGTTTCCTTTATACTTTAGATTTCCTCTTAACAAGCATTATTATAGTTTTTATATTTTTAAGAGAAGATGTGTAATGTATTTTTTTCCTATTTTTTTCAGCTTTTATTTGTTAGACATCAGTTCAAAATAGCTTTCTTCAGTGAGTTGAAACAAGATACCCAAAATGCTCTGAAGTAAGTTTCTAACAGTTGTCAAACTAGATTTTTCTTTATGTTAACAATAACATATTAAGAGCAATTTCTGAATCACAACCAAACTTTAATTTTTAAAATGTTCGTCTTGGTTAGATTCAGGTTCATAATATTCACTTTAATTTTTCTAGAGATAAATGGAATATAATGTTTGAATTTTTTGGAAAAATATCAGAAGTAGATTTTATAGTATTAAAAAGCTTTCTGTTTTAACTTACTTCATTTCATGATCTAAAGAAATAGAGTACTAAAATTTTTCCCGTCCTGTTGCCTGCTTCTCATTTGTATGCTCAGTAAAACCCTTGTGTTAAGACTGATTTTCAGAGTTTAATATGTACTGAACATTATCTGAATCAGACTGAATTTTTTAAGATGTGTAGTATATTTATTCAACTCAACTATGATTTTATTTTAATTAATTAGGTTTTAGTTTATAATACCTGCCAGTAGCATCATCTGTTATTCAAAGGCTCTGTTTAGCCCTTTGAAGAATAGTTGCAGAGGCGTTGGCAGTGGTTAGATATTTCATCCCTTTGCTTTTCTTTTGCTACACACAATATAGTAAAACATCTCTTTCTAGCTTAACTGAATTTTTTAAGATTGACAGTGCCAGTGTAGCAAAAGGGTAAAAACCAGCTTTATATCCTAAAATTGAGGAAGGACTAAGACTACTTGGGAGTGGAATAGAGAAAAATTATAAGTCTGTCATTGAGAAGAATATTGCAGGAACCTTTTCTTTTTTGTTTCTGATGAGGTGCTAAACACCAAATTGTTTTTTATAAATCTCAGCAACTTCATATATAGTTGTAGCTGGTTTTAAAAGGTAGTTTGTTTATTGTCCATGGTATTAGTGAAACACCTTCAATTCTAATTCTGTTCAAAAACAGTGCTGGGAAGAAAGCTGTTACCTGGAGAAGTCAGACACAGTTTTCTTTGGAGAAGACTGCGATTTTTCTCATTACCTTCTATCTTCTGTCAGATTTCGCTTTCTCACCCTGTTCTCTCCTTCAGCACTAGCTGCCCTGAGGGTGTCTCCACTGAGCCCATGCCCCAGACCAGTGGTTCCCACTTCATGTGGAGAGAAACCTGGCTTTAAAGCTGCTGACCCATCTCTGTCTTTGCTCATACAATGTCTGTTTGAGGAGCTCGACAATGATGCTTTTAAAAATTACTTGTTTTTTAACATTACTTGTTTTTTAACAGGATGTTAATTTTACCATGTAACTCTTGGTCAATTTTCCACTTTACTTTTGATTTTTCAACTTATTTCTTGTCAGCTGTAGACAGATGTTAGTGACCGGACAATGTACCGTGGGTTCTGTTCTTAGTGAAAAGACATTGAGTCCTCCCACACATAACAAATCAGTGTGTCATTTTCCAGAACATCAGAGACTGATCCGTGTATGTTGTTACTGAAGCTATTGAGTGTTAAGACATGTTGAGTAAATATCGACTCTGTTATTTCTGGCAATTTTACTGATAGGAAACTTTCCTTAAAATCAACTGGCATCATTTAACCGCCTTCCCCGTGTTTATGTTAGGAATTACAGGACCGCCTATAATCTTGTACATGAATTGAGAGCCCATGAAACTAACATTCTGGAAATTAAGACCATGGCAGGATTTATAAACTACAAGGTAATAATTCCACTTCCAAGAAGAAGGAGTAGTTGGCTTTAAACATGGGATTGTCTGCTTAAGATTTGAAAATCCTGATTAGTCACTTGCTCTGAAAAGTGATCACTTGATAAATTGTGTTAGGCACTCAGTTGTGTCCGACTCTGAGGCTCCTCTGTCCGTGGACTTCTCCAGGCAAGAATGCTGGCGCAAGTTGCCATGCCCTTCTCCAGGTGGTTAATTGTGTTCTGTTCCTTTATGTCCCTTATCAAGGGCTGCCCTGGTTCTTAGCAGCCTAATTGTAGTGCTTGGTTATGAGCTATGGGTCCCAGAGTTCTCATTTAGAGCAGTTTTATCTTTGTAAAACTCCTCGAGGAGGGTCTTTTGTTTTGAAAAGAAACTTTCTGCACTCATCTTTTAAAGAGGCTGTCTCTGGGTTAGTGATGTGAGGGCGGATGGACACTTGATTCATTACTCATGTAAGTGTAGATTGGTACACCTTCTACAGAAACTATTTTTTTTTATAATGACTGTGAAGATTTAAATTTGCACATTCCTTTTGACATAGCAATTCCATTTCTGGAAATTTATCCCACGTCTGTGCTAAGGCTCACAAATCACGTGTATGAGGATATTTATTGCATCTTGTAATAAGAAAAGATTAGAAACCCAGCAGTAAGTGACTGGTCAACATAAATAACCCCAAACAATGAAATACACAACTCTTAAGAATGAGGCAGCTCCGCATATTGAAATGGAATGATATCAAAAATATATTGGTAGGTGAAAAAAGTGAGGCACAGAACAGTATATTTAGTGAAGTGCTATTTGTATGAAAATAATATTAATAGTTCCCGTGTAAATGCATGCACACACTTGTCTGAGCATAGACTATACCACGAATGCCAGGAGCTGGTTGCTCTTAGAGGGGGAAATTGGATTCCCAAGGGACAGGGATGGATGAGAGAACAACTTTTCATTTATTCCTTTTTACCTAGAAAATAAAATCAAAACTGCTAATAAGTATGTGAGCCTTCCAGGTGGCTCAGTGGTAAAGAATCTGCCTGCCAAGTAGGAGACACGAGTTCGATCCCTGAGGCTTCCCTGGAGGAGGGCATGGCAACCCACTCCAGTATTCTTGTCTGGAGAATGCCACGGTCAGAGGAGCCTGGTGGGCTACAGTCCATGAGGTTGCAAAGAGTTTGAGATGGCTGAGTGAGCAAGCCACAACAGTAAGCACGTAGAAATAAATTTAGGCTTTGTTTCTTCTTTTTTTTTTTCATTTACCCTACATGCATATAGATTATTACTTTGAAATAGTGTCCCAGAGAAAAATTTTTCGAGAATTTCTGTAATCCTTCTTTGATACAGAGGCTATTATGCTTTTGTTGTGCTGCAGAATATCTTTTGCTTTCTGACAGTTATAAAACTGAAAGTTCATCTGTCCTTTCTCAGTTACCTGTGGGAAATATTTTATTTTTGCCCATCTTTAAGCTCTTCACTGAGTTTAATATTTCCTTATGCTATCTATACCTTAACAAAACTTTCTAAGGTATAGAATAGACTCACTACAAATAGTGAATAATTTTATTTCGTTAATTGATGGGACATAACCTTTTTAAATAACTTTTCTAACAGAAAATCAGTTTTGTTGTACTTCAATTCTGTTGAACTTCAGAGATGAACATTCCTTAGTTTTTTTAAAGTTAGTCTCAAATTTTATATACTTTTAAATAAACCCACCTTTGAGTTTGGTTTTCTTCTTAACTTTGGCGTTGGTCTTACACCTTGCAGATCTGTAGGTTGTGTTTTCAACACAACACCCCGCTGGATGCAATCGCCCAGTTCCGAAAGCATATTGACTTGTGTAAGAAAAAAATTGGAAGTGCAGAGTTGGCTTTTGAGCATGCAGCATGGATGTCTAAACAGTATGTTTTAAATTTCATTTTCAGAATTTTTTTTTTAAATCAAATTCTTGGAATTTGGAGGAATGGAGTTAGCATGGACTTTGGTTATAAAGCACACTAAGATTTTTGTCAGTAAGTAGGTTTTTAATGATCCAGCGTGTTTGGTGTAATGGCAGATATTGATTCATACAGTTGCTTAATGGGAATCAGCTATTTAGTGGTCCCATCTCTTTGATTCAACACACACACGCACACACAAGTTTCTGTCATGTGCCAGACACTGAGAATATAGCAGTGAATAGACAGCATCCCTACTGATAATGGAATTTGCTCTCTGAGACTGATGACAAAAAATTGCTAAAATGAAAAATTTCCCAGACACATGAATGTATTGGAGTGGTTGGAACCATGTTGACATCTGGTTTGAGGATACATTTATAAAAGACTCCCTAGCATGGGAGAGTTGACTTAGAGAATTTTTCTGTAACCTGCAATTAGTATGCATTAGTATTTACAAAGCAATCCCCACAGTTTACAGCTCACCAGTGGCATCTTCTGGCTACAGTCTGCTGAGGTTATGGTTTCAGGATGAAAGACTAGTATTAATAGAAGTAAACTGCTTTTTCTTTTCTCTCTTAAAATTTCTTGATTTTTTTTTTTCCCCTTGAAGATTCCAGGCCTTCGGAGATTTATTTGATGAAGCTATTAAGTTGGGGTTGACAGCTATTCAAACTCAGAATCCTGGTTTCTATTATCAGCAGGCAGCGTACTATGCCCAGGAGCGGAAACAGCTTGCCAAAGCCCTCTGTAACCATGAAGTAAGTCACCGACTTCTGTATTACCTGGCAGTTAGGAAGTTTATTAACCTTCTCTTGAAAGAGGATAAAGTCGGTTGGCGTTGATAATTTTTTTTCCAAGCCTTTGCCTATAACGAGTTTTTATTGTTGATATTTTCAGGAATTAGGATTATTTTCAGTTTTAGCCTGAGTACTCTGTTTTCACCTATGAGCTAAGCAGACATTTTTCTTTGAAGAACTGATTTTTGATTAGCCATAAGTTAGTGATTTTGACCAGGGAAAGTTGCTTTAAAATAAAAGCCACAGTTTAGTCTTTGCCACGCTGTAAATTCATTGTTTTGCAGTGTGAAGGACACTGAGCAATGTGCTTTATTTTGACCCAGTGGAGAGGACCTCATTGGACTTCTTTTCCTGGGGTTCTCCTCCATGGAAAACTCTAAAGAATCTGTTTAAGAGTATTAATTGCATAGTTTCTTAAACTTGACATTTTCTATTGCCTTTCTCTTGCCTGTTTATATTTAAATACCAATTACTCTATATGCACCTTTTAAAATAAAATCATGGTATGTGTATGTTTATATACATAGATAGAGACACTTGCATTCATATAGTTATATCAATTTATTTTCACTTAAGATCTCAAAATTCGTCTCTAAAGTTAANTTAAGAGTATTAATTGCATAGTTTCTTAAACTTGACATTTTATATTGCCTTTCTCTTGCCTGTTTATATTTAAATACCAATTACTCTATAAGCACCTTTTAAAATAAAATCATGGTATGTGTATGTTTATATACATAGATAGAGACACTTGCATTCATATAGTTATATCAGTTTATTTTCACTTAAGATCTCAAAATTCGTCTCTAAAGTTAAGGGAATTTAAACAACAGTGCTACTTAAAAAACTGTTTAGAAAAAAAAAGCAATTTGCATATTAGTACTTTAAATATTTGAAATTTTTTCCCCTTAAATCATAATATACTGAGACTATTTTTTACCATGTTATTTGTATATGATGTATAATTTCATTGTATGTTTTATATTTTTAAAGTTTGTCATATTATCATATGAACACAGTATTTTAAAAGGTGATTAAAACTAGGTCTCATCAGGATATGTATAAACAGGCATTTGCAAGTCCTGGCTAGAGTGTAAAATGATATTTCTGTTAAGTAATTAGTTCTGTCAAGTGATTATATAATCATGCCTACCTTTTGACCTAGAATTTCATATTCAGGAAGCCTAAGGCAGATAATGGATCCTAAGAGATAAGTATTAAGAGTTATTTATAAAACTATTAATCATAGTGCAAAAAAATAATAATGTAAACAACTGTAGAGAATCTGTTAAAATGTGGAATAGCAGGCAGCCATGAAAAATAATGTTTTGAAAGAATATTCAATGATATGGT
This sequence comes from Raphicerus campestris, assembly GCA_006410735.1. Lineage (NCBI taxonomy): Eukaryota > Metazoa > Chordata > Mammalia > Artiodactyla > Bovidae > Raphicerus > Raphicerus campestris. The sequence continues at coordinate 801,108 of SJYW01002319.1, read as the reverse complement.
GAGATACAGGGACTGTATTTAAATGAAAAAAGTAGGTTAAAAATTATTTTAGCTGATGACAAGCAAACATTCACATATAAAATCTGGAAGACTAATGCACACACTGTTAATAGTGGGGGTAGGTCTACAGGTAATTAAATTTTTTTCCTTTTGGAAGTTTTCTTTATTTTTCAACAAAAGCTCTTATTATGTTTTGGTTTCAGAGGGGAGAAGGTTATTTTTTAAAAAAAGAAAAGGAAAGCAGCATAAATTTGTGAACCCTGATGCCAGAAATACCCTTCCTCCACCAATACCGGGACTTAATACACTTGTAATAAAAGAAAATCATATCTTTCTTTAAAAAACTTCTGATAACATTTTTATTTGCACAAAAATGTATATGGTTTAACTATCAAGTTTAATTTGTAATATATTTTTACTGGTTTATAAATAAAAAGAAAATGTAGAGAAGTTAGTTGTTATTAAATCATTTGTTAGAATCAGGTAGGTTTATTCAGGTTTATTTTTATGATACTACCTGGTCCCTCCCAGTATTCTTGCCTGGGAAATCCCATGGACAAAGGAGCCTGGCGGGCTACAGTCCATGAAGTCGCAAGGAGCTGGACATGGCTTAGCAATTGAGAACACCCACATGCAGTATTAAACAGTTTTTGTTTAATTTTGTGAAAGTTCAGTTTGTGTTAAAATAGTCACAACTTTGATATTTAATTGTGTGGTTTGTATTTACAAAAGCTTTTTTATTCTACAATGATTAGGGAAGAGTTGGTTAGTGACGGGTTATATAAACTTATTCAGGGTTGTGTTTTAACTTACAGGCTTCTGTAACGTATCCCAACCCTGATCCCTTAGAAACGCAAGCAGGCGTTCTTGACTTCTATGGACAACGATCATGGCGACAAGGAATACTCAGTAAATAATTTTTCCTTTTTCCTTTTTTGTCAATCTCGAAAGGCAAGAGATTGCTATCATAATTTTTCCTTTGGCTGCATTAGTATAACAAATTATGTTGAGGTAGAAATATTTGCTTTTTGAGCATTCTTTTAAAATTGAAGTACAGTTAATTTATATTATTGTGTATCTGCTGTCCAGTAAAGTGAATCAGTTATACGTATACGTATATTCAGTCTTTTTTAGATTCTAAACATTTTTTTAAGATTTTTTTTTAGAATGTGTTGTTTCTATCACTGCATCTTAGAGTAACATAGCTAATGATGTGATCAACATATTTGGACATCTGTTGTCTTAAACAAAAGAATTTAATAAGCCACTGTGGCCAATTTTTATATTTGACACTTTAAAACATTACTTGTACTACCTTAAAAATAATTTCTCTGCGTCTTTCTTGTTTTATACACACTTAATTGGAGCAATTTCTGTGGCTGTTAAACCTTAAGTGTTAATAAATCATTTACTTTGGGGGAGAATGGATACATGTATATGTATGACTGAGTCCCTTCCCTGTTCACCCAAAACTATCACAGTATTGTTAACTGGCTATACCCCAATGCAAAATAAAAAGTTAAAAAGAGAAATTATTTACTTTAGTCTCTAGGAAATGTATTCTATCTAGAGAATGATATTGATACCACTTTTGAGGTGGTTGTTTCCCCTGAGCAAAAGAGTACTGAGCTCAGTATCACACCGTTCAGAACAGAGGCCACACCGAAGATTCCATGCTGATAGAGCCGCCTCTTAGACTCTTCAAAGTTCTAGAATGTTGAAGAGTCTGAAGTACATTGTAGTAAAGGCCTCAAGGAGTGCACACATCCAATGTCCGTGTGGAGAATCTATGTTCAGTGAGCTGTCTGAAATGGGCTGTGTCCTCTCTTACACAGGCTTTGATCTTTCGGATCCCGAAAAAGAGAAGGTGGGGATTCTTGCCATTCAGCTGAAGGAGAGAAGTGTTGTTCACTCTGTGAGTTTTTGGTTTTTTGTTTCCTCAACACAAACTGTATTTTCAAGGAAAATATGAGATTATTTTTATTGGAATTTTTCACACTTTTTATCTTTCCCAACAGGAAGTAATAATAACTCTTCTCAGCAATGCTGTTGCACAGTTTAAGAAGTATAAGTGTCCAAGAATGAAGAGTCACCTGAGTACGTATCCCTGACATGCCGTGACTTCATGCGACTTTTGAGTGATTTCAGATTACATTTATACAATCTTTGTTTCCTTTATAGTGGTTCAAATGGGAGAAGAATATTACTATGCAAAGGATTATACCAAAGCTTTGAAGTGAGTCCTGTTCACTATTTATTTTTGCAAGCATTCTGATTCCCTTGCAGCTAAATGAGAAGAGAAATTTGTATTGGAGGATTTATTACTTCCGTGTTTATTCCCACTTCTATTAAACACCATTTATGTGATTTTTTTCTCAAGTAATGCCTATTGCTATAGTCCTTTTCAGAGTCTTAGCAAACCTCACATTTATTTACTGTGAGAATAGTAAATAGTTCAACAGGAACTATTGAACTATTTCAGGAAGATTTTTCTGAAGTTCATATAAAACGAGTAAAGCACTTTCTTTTGGTTTCGCCATGAACTCTTCCTGCACTGCCTGGTGAGGCTGGCTCGGCGTGTCTGACGTGTCGTTCTCTGTCAGGTTGCTAGATTACGTGATGTGTGATTATCGGAGTGAAGGGTGGTGGACCCTGCTCACGTCTATACTGACCACGGCTCTGAAGTGTTCCTACCTCATGGCCCAGCTGAAAGATTACATCACTTACTCCCTGGAACTCCTTGGCAGAGGTAATAGCATTCTTTCAGTAAAATCTGGAATCTTAACAACTACAGAGTCTCTTTAAGCTTCTTGTAGTTGGAAGAATAATTCAATATCAAATATCTGATAGTACTTGTATCACCTGCTGGTCACTTTGCTGGGAGAAGGGGTTTATACTTTAATGGAACTTTCTACAGTTGAAGGTCATACTGTAGTTGAGAAGAACAGATTTCTTCTGCCTTTTCAAATTATGGCATAAAGTAATTTTTCACATAAGAGTTCAAATGCACATACATAAAGTGTTAAGGTTGACTTAGAAAGTGGAGCTATCAGTTTTCTGGAATTGTGTTTAGCCATCTTAGAAGAGAGATTTATCTACAGTATTTTAATACCTGTAGGGGGTTATTGGGCTTACTTGGGGCTTACTCCACTAATACCTGTACGGGGTCATGGGCTTACTTGCCTGTCTTATAGTTCTGATTTTTTGCTTCTTCCTTCCTATTAGCTTCAACACTGAAAGATGACCAGAAATCTCGGATAGAAAAAAACCTCATAAATGTTTTAATGGTAGGTTGAAACTCTGGAACTCTTTATATATAAAATCTGTATCTGGATATGTGTATTTTTTTTTTATAACTAGCTGAACAAATGTTTAACTCCATGTTGGTGCAGAATGAAAGTCCTGATCCTGAACCTGACTGTGATATCTTAGCTGTGAAAACTGCTCAGAAGCTGTGGGCTGACCGAATCTCTCTGGCTGGCAGCAATGTTTTCACAGTAGCCGTACAGGACTTTGTGCCATTTGGTGGGTAACCAGCATCTATAGTACTATCTTAGAGAAATTGTCCATTTTCTAAGAAATAATAGATGCAGAATAATAAAAGTCAAAGAATTGTCCAAATACAGTCATTTTGTAGACAGACTAATTTTTTTTTTTTTTTTTTTTTTTTTACTTTCCCCATCAACATACAAAAATGGTCAGAATTTTAAGTACTTAGTTTAGGTCTTAAACTTTTCTGCTGTGTTCATTTTTAGTTCAGATGTTATTTGAAAAAACAGTTATTTAAAAGGTTTATGCTTTCCTATCTAGGCAAGTATTTTGAAATAAGCTAAAAATAACAGAATGGTTCTGTTTTCTTTAAAATCATGTCAGTTATATTTCAAGAGCAAGCATGCTTTTAAAATTAAAGAGGTTTTGGAGGTAGAGTTCATTTAAATTTTTTTTTTTAAAGAGTAAACTGCATTTATGTCTTGAAATGCTTCAAGTTCAGAAGTCAGCTAGAATAATCAGTAGAGATGTTTCCTTTCTGAAGAGCAGATGTAGGTTGAAGAATAACGTGCATGGGGCTAGCCCGTCTGGTGGTGTCTGACTTGGTCCCTTCTGTTCTTTTTCTAGTGCAATGCAAAGCCAAGTTCCATGCTCCAAGTTTTCATGTCGATGTTCCTGTGCAGTTTGATGTTTATCTGAAGGCTGATTGTCCACATCCCATTCGGTTTTCTAAGCTCTGTATCAGCTTTAATAATCAGGTAATGGTACCTTGTGTGTGTGTGGTTTTTTTTACCATGTATGTATTGTATCATAACTTGCATTAAATGAAGTAAAATAAACTTAGTGAATTTTAGGTCTTAGTAGGTTTCTCGCTAATAGATATATGATACAGTCTTATCTAAAAATAAATGTAATTTTCAACTTCTGTGTCCACAATGCAAGTTTTACAGTTTTCCTATTCAAATTTTTGTTTTCATTTCCTGCTTAGGAAACCTGTGAACTTTGTCTATACATAGAGACAAGTTTTGTAATGTGTAACTTAAATTTCAATAAGATATATTCAGAATGAGTGTGATTAGATTTTCAAAAGCATTTGTTTTATTCTCACATTAGTATTAGCTTTTCATTATAAAACTGTTTGGAGAAGGCAATGGCACCCCACTCCAGTACTCTTGCCTGGAAAACCCCATGGATGGAGGAGCCTGGTAGGCTGCAGTCCATGGAGTTGTAAGAGTTGGACACGGCTGAGTGACTTCCCTTTCACTTTTCACTTTCATGCATTGAGGGAAATGGCAGCCCACTCCAGTGTTCCTGCCCCGAGAATCCCAGGGACGGGGGAGCCTGGTGGGCTGCCGTCTATGGGATCGCACAGAGTTGGACACGAGTGAAACGACTTAACAACGTAAAACTGTTATCTTTTTGATTTTAAAGAAATGAAAGTGGAATAGATGGGTATAAAGTAAATGTGTAAACGTGCGCTCTTCCAGTTTCATTCCTTTGGGGACATTAACTTCTCGAATAGTTCAGACATCATATGGCACCCATAAATAAGCAACTTTTTTCTACAGAATTAGGATAGTATATTTCTCACATTTGAACATTTTTGTAGTGTGATGTAGGCTAGTGCTTGATTATATTCTGTTTCAGTTATAAGCCTACTTCTAATTTTCTGGTGACCCAGAAAGTATGTTGCACCATTAACTAGCAAGCATTTTTTTGAGTTTCAATATTCTTAGCATCTTGGTGAACCTGAGAAGGTTTAGTGTATGTCAACCCCATTAACATAGAAGCATTTTGAGAGCAAGGGCAGGAGCAAGCCTGGGTCACTTGAAGATTAGTATGTTTTATCCAACTACAAACCATTACCCAAGGATTCCTTCTGATTAATTGGAGAATCTTAAAACAAGAACATGAAATTTATGTTTAAGAAACATAAACGATGACCCTCACTCTTGTCTTTTTCAGGAATACAACCAGTTCTGTGTAATCGAAGAAGCATCCAAAGCAAGTGACGTTTTAGAAAATTTGACTCAAGGCAAGATGTGTTTAGTTCCTGGTAAAACAAGGAAGTTTTTGTTTAAATTTGTTGCAAAAACTGAAGATGTAGGAAAGAAAATTGAGGTTAGTTATAAAATGTGTCTAAAAAATATTTTAAATGATACAAGTAATAATGAGTATGCATCAGAAAGAATTTCAGTAATACTTAAGTTTATTAAGTTAGAAATGAAGATCTTCCATTTTGACTTACCAAGGGAAATCATTCATTATGGTTTTTTGATAAGTTTCCTTTCAGTGAGGATGTATTATACATAATGTTCGGTCAGTCAGTCAGTCCAGTCGCTCAGTCGTGTCTGACTCTGCGACCCCATGAATTGCAGCACAACAGGCCTCCCTGTCCATCATCATCTCCCGGAGTTCACTCAGACTCACATCCATCGAGTCGGTGATGCCATCCAGCCATCTCATCCTCAGTAGTCCCCTTCTACTGCTGCCCCCAATCCCTCCCAGCATCAGAGTCTTTTCCAGTGAGTCAGCTCTTTGCATGAGGTGTCCAAAGTACTGGAGTTTCAGCTTTAGCATCATTCCTTCCAGAGAAATGCCAGGGCTGATCTCCTTCAGAATGTACTGGTTGGATCTCCTTGAAGTCCAAGGGACTCTCAAGAGTCTTCTCCAACACCACAGCTCAAAAGCATCAATTCTTCGGCACTCAGCTTTCTTCACAGTCCAACTCTCACATCCATACATGATACAGGAAAAACCATAGCCTTGACTAGACGGACCCTAGTCGGCAAAGTAACGTCTCTGCTTTTCAGTGTGCTCTCTAGGTTGGTCATCACTTTCCTTCCACGGAGTAATTGCTAGATAGTGTTGTGTTCGACATGACTTCCTGTTAACACATGAGACCAGCTTTATTTTTAATGCCTGTATAATCAGTTGAGGAATTTTAAACTATATATATCCTGTATGTGTGTGTGTCTATGTTTCCTGTAATGTGGGCTTCCAGGTGCCACAGAGGTAAAGCGTCCACCTGCCAACACATCTCCTACAGGAGATCTAGGAGACCTGGGTTTGATCCCTCAGTCAGGAAGATCCCCTGGAGGAGGAAATGGCAACCCACTCCAGTGTTCTTGCCTGGGAAATCCCACGGACAGAGGAGTCTGCCACGGGCTGCAGTCCATGGGGTCATAAAGAGTCAGATACTGAGTGACTGAGCACAAGCATTCTGGAGTGTAGCAATTATATTTTGTAAAATATGACATATTTCACGCTCAGGTGTGATATCATTTTGATGTTTAAACATTGCCGATTGCGTCTTTTTGAGAAGATAGGTACTTTAAAGGGTTCGTTTAATGTAGATAATTAAAATGTCTTTCAGGAATATATGATGAAACTCATTTTTATTGAGCATAAACTTTGGAGCCAAACTCCACAGGTTTCAGTTCCCGCTCTCCAGCTTACCTGATTGTGGCCCTGGGCCATTACTTGACTGCTTTTATCACAGTTTATTCATCTGTAAAGTGGGAATCATAATGTTACCTACCTCTTAGTGTTTCATAAGGATTAAATCAGTTAGTGTAAATTTCCTGAAATAGTGATTAGGACAGGGTAAGCCTCTCAGAAAACATTGCTTTCCCATGGCTGGAATGGGACAGGTAAGCTAATCTGAACTTGGGACCGTTTCTCAAACAGAAGCATAAGACTGCACTGCTAGTGTTCCCATAACAATTTTTGTGAATCTGTTTATTATATAATCTGTAAACCAGTATCCAGAGTTTTTGCTTGTTCATTTAAAAAAATTCTTCATGATTTTGACTAAACCCCTAATGTCATGTTTTAATTTTTTATGAGAAACTAAGGAAGTTTTTAGAAAACTTTTTGCAAGATACCCCAATGAAGCCTATGAGATGCAAGTCAAAATTGATAATGCTATTAAATATATTTGCAAATAGATTTAGTGGAAAGGACATTTATTCAGTTAGTAAAAAATTTCCTTGCTTCTGCTGTTGATGTCATCAGGAATAGTCCGTGTGGAACTAGGAGTTAGGTTCAGAGGAGGTGAGTGGTTACCAGAACATTCGTTAATTTTGCTCAGCAGACACTGCTTGCATGTCTGCTCCCTCGGGCACCACCCCAGGTGCTAAGGTAACTGCCATACGGCCCGTCTCAGCTGGAGAGTCAGGTTATTGTTCTCATGTGAAGGTGAAGAGATTGAAACCTGCCGCAGGGTTACTAGCCAGTGTCCGAGCCAATGGGAGCCGGGGACCGGGTTCTCCGAACGGATGTTCCGACCTGTGTGTCACGTCGCGGGTCCCAGGAATGCCACAGCCCAGCAGCCCTCCCCGAGACTTCCTGGGAGGGGATGGTGACAAACTGTGCGAGCTGGCATCTCTGACAGACCTCCTCCTTGCAGATTACGTCCGTGGATCTGGTTCTGGGCAGCGAGGCAGGCAGGTGTGTGGTCCTGAACTGGCAGGGAGGAGGCGGGGACGCCGCGTCTGCCCAGGAGGCTCTGCAGGCCTCACGCTCTTTCAAACGAAGACCCAGGCTCCCCGACAGCGAGGTCCACTGGGATGGCATCGTGATCCAGGCGAGCACCATGTGAGTCGGGCTGCGGGCCGGTCGTGGAAGGTCGTCTCACTTCTTTGAATCCTTTGTTGTTGTTTTTAGATCAGTTACTTAGGTAGAATTTTTTTCCCCCCAAAGGATCATTTCCAGAGTTCCAAACATTTCGGTCCATCTGCGACATGACCCCCCCGCCCTGACTAACGAAATGTACTGTTTGGTTGTGACTGTTCAGTCCCACGAGAAGACTCCAATCAGAGATGTGAAGCTCACTGCTGGTTTAAAACCTGGTAAACTTTTCTTTTCAAAATTTCATCTGTGTTGATCCAACATGAAATAAACATCACGGTATTAACTTCAGGAAATCTGTTTTGAAAATGGTTATGATCTGTCTCTTATACACATCTAGATGTGTATAAGAGACAGCGTCTATACTGACCACGGNATCCAACATGAAATAAACATCACGGTATTAACTTCAGGAAATCTGTTTTGAAAGTGGTTATGATCGAGTGCTCTCTCTGCAGTAGTGTTGATTCACAGGACAACATTTGAATCTTCTGTATTTTTTAAGTGTCAACATTTGTACTTTCAGGACAGGATGCCAATTTAACTCAGAAAACACATGTGACTCTTCATGGGACAGAACTGTGTGACGAGTCCTACCCGGCTCTGCTCACTGACATTCCTGTCGGGGACTTACAGCCCGGGGAACAGGTGAACTCAGCCAGCCGGGACTCAGAGGAAATGGGTTAGGTTGTAGTGTTAAATATGGAGTGGGTTTTAGACAGCTGTAGTGCATTTTAACAGCACATCCCAAGACTAAATAAGTCATTTAACTAATGCACATTTTATACACATATTTCACATAGTTCAGTTCAGTCGCTCAGTTGTGACCGACTCTTTGTGACCCCATGGACTCCGTGCAGTTGCCAGGCCTCTCTGTCCACCACCAACTCCTGGAGCTTGCTCAAACTCATGTCCATTGAGTCAGTGATGCTATCCAATCTCATCCTCTGTCGTCCCCTTCTCCTCCCGCCTTCAGTCTTTCCCAGCATCAGGGTCTTTTCAAATGAGTCAGTTCTTCGCATCAGGTGGTCAAAGGATTGGAGTTTCGGCTTCAGCATCAGTCCTTCCAATGAATATTTGGGACTAAATTCCTTTAGAATTGACTGGTTTGATCTCCATGCAGTCCAACAGACTCTGAAGTGTCTTCTCCAACGCCATAGTTCCAAAGCATCAGTTCTTCAGCACCCAGCTTTCTTTATAGTCCAACTCTCACATCTGTGCATGACTACTAGAAAAGTCATAGCTTTGACTAGATGGACCTTTGTTGACAAAGCAATGTCTCTGCTTTCTAATGTGCTGTCTAGTTGCTGATAGCTTTTCTTCCAAGGAGCAAGTATCTTTTAATTTCATGGCTGCAGTCACCATCTGCAGTGATTTTGGAGCCCCCCAAATGAAATCTGTCACTGTTTCCACTGTTTCCCCATCTTTTTGCCATGAAGTGGTGGGACTGGATGCCATGATCTTAGTTTTCTGGATGTTGAGTTTTAAGCCAGCTTTTTCACTTTCCTCTTTCACTTTTATCAAGAGGCTCTTAGTTCCTCTTCACTTTCTGCCATAAGGGTAGTGTCACGTATTTAAATGTATAAAATATCTTCAGCAGTTTTTATACAAGGGAGTTTATAACAAATGATCCTAATATAGGAAATCCGTTGCCTGATAAAATAACTAAGTAACATAAACTTTACAACTTTGTGAAAGAACCTTTCAGTCAATTTTTATTTCTAAAGCAAACACAGTTCGTGAGAAGTCGAGAATGATAATAGAAAAAAAAAAAGATGGTGTTATAATGACCCCACTCTTAGGCTGTGGCAGGAACAGCTGTAAAAAAGTGTTCAGGTGTTTACCCAGTTAGTCCAGTAAAATCTGGAAGGTGGGAGCAGTATCCTGGAATATATATCAGGAAGCAATCTCTGTAATATTAATTAAGTTAAAATACTTCTGTGTTGTTGCAGCTGGAAAAAACGTTATACGTTCGCTGTGGGACAGTGGGCTCGAGAATGTTCCTCGTGTATGTTTCTTACCTGATCAATACAACGACTGAAGGAAAAGAAATAGTGTGCAAGTGTCACAAGGTACTTTTTTCGTGGCGACTTTGGCAAATATCATACGTGGAGTGTTTTCCTATTTCGTGTTATTTTAGTTAACTTGTGAAATAAGCAGCTTAGGTGATTATAGTGTCCTCCCAGCCCAACAGAGGAGGAGACCCAGAGATCTGGGCGTTTGTAGTTTGGTCACTGCAGAGAGTCTGGGCTGTGGGCTCTTTTAAAAGTCACTGGGAAGCAAAGATAAATAAAAGCCCATTGTTTTGTGAACAGACCCTGGCAGAGGAGATGGAACGTGGGTTAGGAGTCCAGACTCCAGGGTCAGATTCCATTCAGCTGCTGCCGTTGTCACCTACTAGCTTTGTGACTCCCTGAGCCCCTGCCCCGTGCCCCACCCCGGCCTCATGCGCTGCCCATCTTAAAGCAGCAGCAGTACTGACATCTGTTTCTTGAGTTACTTCGAGCATTACAGTACATGTACAGCAATTATAAGGGGCTTTCCAGGTGGCTCAGTGGTAAAGAATCCTCCAATGCAGGAGACACAGATTAGATCCCTGGGTCGGGAAGATCCCCTGGAGGAAGAAATGGCAGCCCACTGTAGTATTCTTGCCTGGAAAGTCTCACGGACAGAGAAGCCTGCCGGGCTGCAGTCCACAGGGTTGCAAAGAGGCAGGACTGAGCACACACAGTGATGCTATGTCATATTACATTATTGCTATTATCATTATCGTTATTCTAGTCACCCTGAGCCAAGGTGAAGGAAGGGACTTAGAAAGAAGATCCAGACTCTAGGCTTCATACCACTGGCGTCATGGTTTAAGGCCAATTGCTGAGTCTTTAACTTTTGGTTCCTCTTCTGTGGAATGGTGATGGCGCCTGCCCTGCCCACTGTTGCTGGATCCTGCCATAAGCAATGTATAAGAAAGCGTTCTGCAGGGTGAACCATTACACAACCATAGGTGCCTTGTTAGAAACGCTAACCTGGACTCTCTACATAGGTTTTTACCAATATTGTCTAAGGGAAAGGTCCTAGTTTCGTAATATTTACGTTGGGATTATTTATTGATCAGTAATCAGTTTGTGGTTTGCAATCTTCTTTTGTTAAGACTGAGAAAAGCCATCGGTGTGCCCTTTCCCTTTCCTTGCAGGATGAAACTGTAACAATAGAAACGGTCTTCCCATTTGACGTTGCAGTTAAATTTGTTTCTACAAAGGTATGTCCTGGGAAGCATATTGGAAATCACTTAGCTGATAGAAATTAACAGAAGAAAGGAAATGGGTCACTGTACTTCCTGACAGACCTTTGTCTCCATCTGCGACAGTTCGAGCACTTGGAAAGGGTTTATGCGGACATCCCCTTCCTTCTCATGACAGACCTGTTGAGCGCCTCCCCCTGGGCCCTCACCATCGTCTCCAGTGAGCTGCAGCTCGCTCCCTCCATGACCCCTGTGGACCAGCTGGAGTCCCAGGTAGACAGAGGTGAGACTATGGCTCATCCCCCTTTACTACCAGAAGGCAGTGGGGGGGACGATTGGCATTGTTTACAGTTGACCTTGTTTTAAAGGATCAGGTTCTTGATACATTAAGAAAGTGACTAAGAAATGTACTTGAGGGGCTTCCCTGGTGGTCCGGTGGTTAGGACTCTGGGCTTGCAATGCAGGGGACCCAGGTTCAATCCCCGATCAGGGAAGTAAGATCCCACATGCCGCACAGCGTGGCCAATAAATAAATAAATTAAAAAAAAAAAAAAGAAGAAATGTACTTGAAAATACAGTATTTTTTCCTGTTTGGATTTTTAATAGATTTTTTTCCAATTAACTTTAAATTGATGTTTACAACTGTTTATAATTTGAAATGGAAAAAGGTGTTTATCAAAGAAACTTTGGAAAACAGAAAAGTAGGCAAGTTTTCTAAATCATCCAACTGAAAGTAAAACAGTTTATAGAGGAGATAATACCTTTCTGGTTCAGGGTACTTTGGGCTTTCTTGTATTTCTTAAAAGAAATAAAAACTAGTTTGAATGTTAGCCCAACCGAATTGTGGTTAACTGGATTAAAAGGGCCAATATTGTGAGGTTTAAAAAAATCACGATGTAGTCTTAAGACCAAATACGTGTGTGGGTTGCTCAGTCGTGTCGGACTCTTTGCGACCCCATGGGCTATAGCCCACCAGGCTCCTCTGTCCACGGAATTCTCCAGGCAAGAATACTGGAGTGGGTAGCCATGCCCTTCTCCATGGGATCTTCCTGACCCAGGGATAGAACCTGGGTCTCCTGCATTTCAGGCAGATTCTTGACCATCTGAACCACCAGGGAAGCCCAAGACCAAATATGAGCAGGTTATTTTAGTTGCTCTGTTTATCTGTCTTGAAAAAGTCATTTAACATCTCCAAGTCTCTATAGATAATATACAAAAAATTAATGTGTCCTTTCTTTGCTACATTACTTGGATGTAANTTATACAAGGGAGTTTATAACAAATGATCCTAATATAGGAAATCCGTTGCCTGATAAAATAACTAAATAACATAAACTTTACAACTTTGTGAAAGAACCTTTCAGTCAATTTTTATTTCTAAAGCAAACACAGTTCGTGAGAAGTCGAGAATGATAATAGAAAAAAAAAAAGATGGTGTTATAATGACCCCACTCTTAGGCTGTGGCAGGAACAGCTGTAAAAAAGTGTTCAGGTGTTTACCCAGTTAGTCCAGTAAAATCTGGAAGGTGGGAGCAGTATCCTGGAATATATATCAGGAAGCAATCTCTGTAATATTAATTAAGTTAAAATACTTCTGTGTTGTTGCAGCTGGAAAAAACGTTATACGTTCGCTGTGGGACAGTGGGCTCGAGAATGTTCCTCGTGTATGTTTCTTACCTGATCAATACAACGACTGAAGGAAAAGAAATAGTGTGCAAGTGTCACAAGGTACTTTTTTCGTGGCGACTTTGGCAAATATCATACGTGGAGTGTTTTCCTATTTCGTGTTATTTTAGTTAACTTGTGAAATAAGCAGCTTAGGTGATTATAGTGTCCTCCCAGCCCAACAGAGAAGACCCAGAGATCTGGGCGTTTGTAGTTTGGTCACTGCAGAGAGTCTGGGCTGTGGGCTCTTTTAAAAGTCACTGGGAAGCAAAGATAAATAAAAGCCCATTGTTTTGTGAACAGACCCTGGCAGAGGAGATGGAACGTGGGTTAGGAGTCCAGACTCCAGGGTCAGATTCCATTCAGCTGCTGCTGTTGTCACCTACTAGCTTTGTGACTCCCTGAGCCCCTGCCCCGTGCCCCACCCCGGCCTCATGCGCTGCCCATCTTAAAGCAGCAGCAGTACTGACATCTGTTTCTTGAGTTACTGCGAGCATTATAGTACATGTACAGTGATTATAAGGGGCTTTCCAGGTGGCTCAGTGGTAAAGAATCTGCCTGCCAGTGCAGGAGACAGATGAGATCCCTGGGTCGGGAAGATCCCCTGGAGGAAGAAATGGCAACCCACTGCAGTGTTCTTGCCTGGAAAGTCTCACGGACAGAGAAGCCTGCCGGGCTGCAGTCCACAGGGTTGCAAAGAGGCAGGACTGAGCACACACAGTGATGCTATGTCATATTACATTATTGCTATTATCATTATCGTTATTCTAGTCACCCTGAGCCAAGGTGAAGGAAGGGACTTAGAAAGAAGATCCAGACTCTAGGCTTCATACCACTGGCGTCATGGTTTAAGGCCAATTGCTGAGACTTTAACTTTTGGTTCCTCTTCTGTGGAATGGTGATGGCGCCTGCCCTGCCCACTGTTGCTGGATCCTGCCATAAGCAATGTATGAGAAAGCGTTCTGCAGGGTGAACCATTACACAACCATAGGTGCCTTGTTAGAAACGCTAACCTGGACTCTCTACATAGGTTTTTACCAATATTGTCTAAGGGAAAGGTCCTAGTTTCGTAATATTTACGTTGGGATTATTTATTGATCAGTAATCAATTTGTGGTTTGCAATCTTCTTTTGTTAAGACTGAGAAAAGCCATCGGTGTGCCCTTTCCCTTTCCTTGCAGGATGAAACTGTAACAATAGAAACGGTCTTCCCATTTGACGTTGCAGTTAAATTTGTTTCTACAAAGGTATGTCCTGGGAAGCATATTGGAAATCACTTAGCTGATAGAAATTAACAGAAGAAAGGAAATGGGTCACTGTACTTCCTGACAGACCTTTGTCTCCATCTGCGACAGTTCGAGCACTTGGAAAGGGTTTATGCGGACATCCCCTTCCTTCTCATGACAGACCTGTTGAGCGCCTCCCCCTGGGCCCTCACCATCGTCTCCAGTGAGCTGCAGCTCGCTCCCTCCATGACCCCTGTGGACCAGCTGGAGTCCCAGGTAGACAGAGGTGAGACTATATGGCTCATCCCCCTTTACTACCAGAAGGCAGTGGGGGGGACGATTGGCATTGTTTACAGTTGACCTTGTTTTAAAGGATCAGGTTCTTGATACATTAAGAAAGTGACTAAGAAATGTACTTGAAAATACAGTATTTTTTCCTGTTTGGATTTTTAATAGATTTTTTTCCAATTAACTTTAAATTGATGTTTACAACTGTTTATAATTTGAAATGGAAAAAGGTGTTTATCAAAGAAACTTTGGAAAACAGAAAAGTAGGCAAGTTTTCTAAATCATCCAACTGAAAGTAAAACAGTTTATAGAGGAGACAGTACCTTTCTGGTTCAGGGTACTTGGGGCTTTCTTGTATTTCTTAAAAGAAATAAAAACTAGTTTGAATGTTAGCCCAACCGAATTGTGGTTAACTGGATTAAAAGGGCCAATATTGTGAGGTTTAAAAAAATCACGATGTAGTCTTAAGACCAAATACGTGTGTGGGTTGCTCAGTCGTGTCGGACTCTTTGCGACCCCATGGGCTATAGCCCACCAGGCTCCTCTGTCCACGGAATTCTCCAGGCAAGAATACTGGAGTGGGTAGCCATGCCCTTCTCCATGGGATCTTCCTGACCCAGGGATAGAACCTGGGTCTCCTGCATTTCAGGCAGATTCTTGACCATCTGAACCACCAGGGAAGCCCAAGACCAAATATGAGCAGGTTATTTTAGTTGCTCTGTTTATCTGTCTTGAAAAAGTCATTTAACATCTCCAAGTCTCTATAGATAATATACAAAAAATTAATGTGTCCTTTCTTTGCTACATTACTTGGATGTAAAGCGCTCTGTTTATAGATGGAATGATGGGAGGATTATAAAGTCTGTGTCTTGCAGTCGTCTTGCAGACTGGAGAGAGCGCCAGCGAGTGCTTCTGTCTCCGATGCCCATCGGCTGGGAATGTTGAAGGCGGAGTAGCAACCGGGCATTATATTATCTCCTGGAAGAGGTAGGATTGTGTGCGCCCTGCCTTTTCTCCGTTATCTGCGTCATTCTCACGCCTTTACTCTGTGTCACTGTCAGTTAATAGGTGAGAGCTTCTGCCAGCCTGTAGAGTAGATGAGAAGCTACATGCTGGCACTGACCATGTGTCAAAAACACACAGATTGAAAAGGATAACTTTCGTTCATGTTTGTTACAGTTTGTGATCTATATACTGATGCGATTTTAGCCAAATTCTGATGACAGGACCAGTAAAATCATTAGGAGAAACTGCCCTCATTTGCAGTCAGTAGGGCTGTTTGCACAGAAAACCCAAGGGGATCAATACATTATTAGAATTATAGAGTTTCAGCAAGACTGCTATGGATATAGCATCAGTATACAAAAGTCAGATTCTATATATCAATAATAAACCTCAAGGCAAAGTACTTTTAAAACAGATATCATTTATGTAACAGCAAAATGATGAGAAACATATCTAGTAGAAGATATATATTGCCTTTATGGAAAAAATTATAAAAATTTAAAACATTAAAGGAAGACCTAAAGAAATGGGAGAGGTACAAAGTAGTCTCTGAAAGGACTTGGCTAAGATTTAATATTATAAATTGTCTGTAGATTCAGTGCAGTTTCCTTCAAGATCTCAGCAGCTTGTTTTGTTTCTGTGGAACTAGACACTCTTGGATCTAAAGTTTATACAGAAAGGCCAAATGTCAGTAATCGTCAGAATTCTCAGAAGACGTACAGCTAGGCAAGGGTACTTAGCCATTCAGATTCTAAGACTTATTGTAAATCTACAGTGGTCATCACTGTGGTGTGGGCTCAGGGAGAGGTAAATAAACCAGTGGAACAGAAGAGCAAGTCTAGAAATTGTTCCACAGATGCACATATGGAAATTACGTTTCACAGAGGTAGCGTTGTTAGCACTGGGGGAAGGATGAACTGTTTTAAAATTGCTGGTAAACAACTGAGTATTGACTTGGGGAGAAAATGGGATATCTGTTGTGCATTGTATATGAAAATTAATTTCAGATTTATTGAAATTCTGATTGTAAAAAGCAAAACTTTACTACTTTTAGGAGAAAAATAAGAGAATCATTTTATGACTTTGGTGTAGGGAAGAATTTCTTTAAATAAGACACTAAAAGTATGAGCCTTTAAAATTGGTGAATTTGATGTCTTAAAATTAAGTTTTTCAGTTCATTAGAAAATGCCATAAGAATGTGAAAAGACAGTACAAAGAGGGGAAGGCTACTTAACAACATCTGAAATGAACAAAGGATTCGAATTCAGAGCAAGAACTTTTTCAGATCATTAAAAAGAAACCTCTAAGCTGAAAGTTGAGAAAAATACTTGTGTAGGCATAATGATCAGGAGAAGCTGAATGGTCATTAAACACAGGGGAAAGAAGGTCAGCCTTACAAGTAATCTGAGATTTGTGTACTCCCACTACTTGGAAAAAATAAAGAGGTTTAACAATGTAGAGTTTGTCACGAGGGGAAGTATGATTAGATTTCTGCTCTGGAAATCTGTTTGGCAGTACTTGGTAAGCTGATGGCTATACCATGCAGTCCTAGAAAAGATTCAAACATACAGGAAGGGGACATGGTTGGGAGTGTTCATAGTAGCACTGCTTATAATAAAATATTAGAAGCAACCTAGATGTCCACCAACAGGAAATTAGATAAATTTTGGCACAGTTGTACAGTGGAATATTATATATCAGTGAAAATGAAGGAGCCAGAGCTATAGCTAACAGCCTGTTAATGGTAAATGAAACAAAGCAACTGCAGATGTTCAGGATATGAACAAATTGTGCAGAATTGGAAAACATGTAAAACATATGCTTCCTAGGCTTTATGTATAATTTGGAAAAGCATAAAGAAACAGGAGTGATAGATGCCAAACTCAAGCTAGTAGTTACTTTTGGAGCGGAGGGTAGGGGGCTCCAAGCAGGAATGGATCCAGGAGGAGCTTCAGCTCTGTCGTTATGTTCTCTTAGACTAGCAGGTGGATACATGGCATTGCATGTGTTATTTTCTTGTGCAGCTTAATTATTTTATAAATCTTAAAACTAATTATTAAAAGTAAGAAAGAAAAAATAATTTTCTTAAAAAAATAACTTGTCTTTCTTTCCACACCGCTGAATTTACCATGTCGATGTTTAGCTCAGTTCACATTTGTAGGAGTTAAAACAGTGTTTTGAAGGCACTGCTTGGCTGACTCTGTCGTGTTACTGTAATCCTGTAAAGACAGGCACTTCTTAAAGGGGAGGGGTTGGCTGTTTTTGCCCGTGGCGTTTGCTCAGTAATGCTTTGCACTTTTGAAAGTGTCACCTGTTCAGCTCTGCATACAGGCTCTTCCCACGGGTTGTCAGATAGTTGCCAGCTGCCCCTGTGGTTCCCACCCTGGCTGTCCTACAGGGAAAGTAACGTTTCATAACGTTACTCACTTTATCTCAGTAATGCCTGAATGCCACTGTGTCTGCTGATAGTGAAATATTTTTAGGTCTTCAGTTTCTCCTGCACACCCACAGCGCCGTTGGAGCAGCGCGTGTCCAGTGGCCTGGGCTCCTCTGGGGACGGTCCTCAGTGTGAGGAGGCTTCGTGTTGTAATGTTACACCACTCTGCTACCGATTGAGGACATTTTGCTACCAAAACGCTGGGTTAGATGGTGTGCTTTTTGGTACAGTTGACTTAGGTTCTGATGCGAGTCCTGACTTCATCACTGAGACCAAACAGCAGCCTTGAGTTGTAACGCTCTTTCATTGGAAGTTCTCAAAAATGGGATTAGAAAAGCTCCTACTTCACAAAACTACTCCCATTAAACCTTTAGAAAAGGGCTCATTTGTATTTGCTTTGTAGTGAGTTGGTGAATATCCATGTTCCCTGGTTTTGATGTATTTACTTCTCACATGAAACGTGGATTTAAGGGGCCTCTCTTCTGCCGTAGGACTTCAGCCATGGACAGCATCCCCATCATCAGCACCGTCATTACCCTGCCCCACGTGATTGTGGAAAACATCCCTCTCCACGTGAACGCAGGTGACCCCACTCACATTTTATTTGATTTATGGAATCCAAAAAGAATATTTATTTTAGCTTCTAAGATTTTTCTAACTTTCCCTGTTCAAGAAATGCCCACCATTTACAAAAAGTAGATTGTGACCAGTCTTCTTTTATCTATACCTCTACACAACCCTCCTGCACTCAACATTCTGATGCAAATGCCAGAATGTTATTTCATCTATAGAGATTTCAGTATGCATCTTTAACATTACTGGCTATTTTTCTAAACATACTCCCAGAGTCATTATGACAACTTTAAAAACTAGCAATAATTTTGCAATATGATCAAATTCCTGTGTTGAAATTTCCCTAGCTGACTCTGAATGTTCTTCATAGTTTGTTCCAAGGCCTCTGCATTGCTGTTGATTGGCGTTGGTGTCTAGACTCTTAAAAGCCCTGGCCGGGCAGACAGCCTCTC
>SJYW01002319.1:764118-782005 GCA_006410735.1 Raphicerus campestris | reverse complement strand
GAATTCAGAGCAAGAACTTTTTCAGATCATTAAAAAGAAACCTCTAAGCTGAAAGTTGAGAAAAATACTTGTGTAGGCATAATGATCAGGAGAAGCTGAATGGTCATTAAACACAGGGGAAAGAAGGTCAGCCTTACAAGTAATCTGAGATTTGTGTACTCCCACTACTTGGAAAAAATAAAGAGGTTTAACAATGTAGAGTTTGTCAGGAGGGGAAGTATGATTAGATTTCTGCTCTGGAAATCTGTTTGGCAGTACTTGGTAAGCTGATGGCTATACCATGCAGTCCTAGAAAAGATTCAAACATACAGGAAGGGGACATGGTTGGGAGTGTTCATAGTAGCACTGCTTATAATAAAATATTAGAAGCAACCTAGATGTCCACCAACAGGAAATTAGATAAATTTTGGCACAGTTGTACAGTGGAATATTATATATCAGTGAAAATGAAGGAGCCAGAGCTATAGCTAACAGCCTGTTAATGGTAAATGAAACAAAGCAACTGCAGATGTTCAGGATATGAACAAATTGTGCAGAATTGGAAAACATGTAAAACATATGCTTCCTAGGCTTTATGTATAATTTGGAAAAGCATAAAGAAACAGGAGTGATAGATGCCAAACTCAAGCTAGTAGTTACTTTTGGAGCGGAGGGTAGGGGGCTCCAAGCAGGAATGGATCCAGGAGGAGCTTCAGCTCTGTCGTTATGTTCTCTTAGACTAGCAGGTGGATACATGGCATTGCATGTGTTATTTTCTTGTGCAGCTTAATTATTTTATAAATCTTAAAACTAATTATTAAAAGTAAGAAAGAAAAAATAATTTTCTTAAAAAAAAAACTTGTCTTTATTTCCACACCGCTGAATTTACCATGTCGATGTTTAGCTCAGTTCACATTTGTAGGAGTTAAAACAGTGTTTTGAAGGCACTGCTTGGCTGACTCTGTCGTGTTACTGTAATCCTGTAAAGACAGGCACTTCTTGAAGGGGAGGGGTTGGCTGTTTTTGCCCGTGGCGTTTGCTCAGTAATGCTTTGCACTTTTGAAAGTGTCACCTGTTCAGCTCTGCATACAGTCTCTTCCCACGGGTTGTCAGATAGTTGCCAGCTGCCCCTGTGGTTCCCACCCTGGCTGTCCTACAGGGAAAGTAACGTTTCATAACGTTACTCACTTTATCTCAGTAATGCCTGAATGCCACTGTGTCTGCTGATAGTGAAATATTTTTAGGTCTTCAGTTTCTCCTGCACACCCACAGCGCCGTTGGAGCAGCGTGTGTCCAGTGGCCTGGGCTCCTCTGGGGACGGTCCTCAGTGTGAGGAGGCTTCGTGTTGTAATGTTACACCACTCTGCTACCGATTGAGGACATTTTGCTACCAAAACGCTGGGTTAGATGGTGTGCTTTTTGGTACAGTTGACTTAGGTTCTGATGCGAGTCCTGACTTCATCACTGAGACCAAACAGCAGCCTTGAGTTGTAACGCTCTTTCATTGGAAGTTCTCAAAAATGGGATTAGAAAAGCTCCTACTTCACAAAACTACTCCCATTAAACCTTTAGAAAAGGGCTCATTTGTATTTGCTTTGTAGTGAGTTGGTGAATATCCATGTTCCCTGGTTTTGATGTATTTACTTCTCACATGAAACGTGGATTTAAGGGGCCTCTCTTCTGCCGTAGGACTTCAGCCATGGACAGCATCCCCATCATCAGCACCGTCATTACCCTGCCCCACGTGATTGTGGAAAACATCCCTCTCCACGTGAACGCAGGTGACCCCACTCACATTTTATTTGATTTATGGAATCCAAAAAGAATATTTATTTTAGCTTCTAAGATTTTTCTAACTTTCCCTGTTCAAGAAATGCCCACCATTTACAAAAAGTAGATTGTGACCAGTCTTCTTTTATCTATACCTCTACACAACCCTCCTGCACTCAACATTCTGATGCAAATGCCAGAATGTTATTTCATCTATAGAGATTTCAGTATGCATCTTTAACATTACTGGCTATTTTTCTAAACATACTCCCAGAGTCATTATGACAACTTTAAAAACTAGCAATAATTTTGCAATATGATCAAATTCCTGTGTTGAAATTTCCCTAGCTGACTCTGAATGTTCTTCATAGTTTGTTCCAAGGCCTCTGCATTGCTGTTGATTGGCGTTGGTGTCTAGACTCTTAAAAGCCCTGGCCGGGCAGACAGCCTCTCCCCCACTGCGCTGCCTCTACCCCCTATCACCTCCTCCATGCCCTTCACCTCCCTCTAGCTTCCTTTATGTTCATTTGTTGAAGAAACTGTCCTTCTCCTGTAAAGCTGCCTGTAGTCTGGATTTGCTGACTTGCATTGCGTCATTTTAAGTATTCCTCTGCCCCTGTAAATCGGTAGATAGACCTGTCCATGTGTGTGCGTTCAGGCACTCAGTCATGTCTTTGTGACTCCATGTACTGTGGCCCGCCCGGCTCCTCTGTCGGTGGCATTTCCCAAGCAAGAATACTGGAGCAGGTTGCCATTGCCTGCTCCCGAGGATCTTCCCAACCCTGTGTCTCCTGCATTGCAGGCAGATTCTTTACCACTGTGCCCCCTGGGAAGCCCAGCTAGATCTATAGTCTTGGTCAAATTCAGGT
The DNA here is from genome assembly GCA_006410735.1 of Raphicerus campestris. Lineage (NCBI taxonomy): Eukaryota > Metazoa > Chordata > Mammalia > Artiodactyla > Bovidae > Raphicerus > Raphicerus campestris. The sequence goes on along the minus strand of SJYW01002319.1, from coordinate 779,387 downwards.
TAAAGGTTTTGACAAAAATACATCATAATTTCCACCAAGGAGCCCATAATGTCTGTCATCCCATCTCGAGCCATTACTGATATTTAGGGAAATTTTTTGTAGGTTTAAGAAATTATTTCTAAAAGGTAATTCAGCTTTTGGTAGCCAAGACCCTTTCTGAGCCAAATCAGCTGTAGAAGGAGACTTTGACTCTTCTTAGCCTGCTTTATCATAGCCCTGTGGCTATTTTCCAATCAGAGAATTTTCTTGTTCAGTTCAGTTCAGTCGCATCCACCTCTGCAACCCCATGAATTGCAGCATGCCAGGCCTCCCTGTCCATCACCACCTCCCAGAGTTCACTCAGACTCACGTCCATCGAGTCCGTGATGCCATCCAGCCATCTCATCCTTGTCGTCCCCTTCTCCTCCTGACCCCAATCCCTCCCAGCATCAGAGTCTTTTCCAATGAGTCAACTCTTCGCATCAGGTGGCCAAAGTACTGGAGTTTCAGCTTTAGCATCCTTCCTTCCAAAGAAATCCCAGGGCTGATCTCCTTGCAGTCCAAGGGACTCTCAAGAGTTTTCTCCAACACCACAGTTCAAAAGCATCAATTCTTCAGCGCTCAGCCTTCTTCACAGTCCAACTCTCGCATCCATACATTAACAACAATGCAGTGCTGTCATTAATGTAAATAATTCCATGTCTATGGGATGAAATTTATTTACAAAAGGAACCCATGAATGGTGAGCTTTGTGTTTGTTTTTTTTTTAACCAAGAGAAATGTCACCTCTGCAGATCTGCCATCATTCGGGCGTGTCAGAGAGTCACTGCCTGTCAGGTATCACCTGCAGAATAAGACTGACTTAGTTCAAGACGTGGAGATTTCCGTGGAGCCCAGCGATGCCTTCATGTTCTCAGGGCTTAAACAGGTACCGGTTGTATCTCACGGGGTTGCTTGTGAAGACACAGGAGTGTAGCTAGAAAGTGGAGAGCTGTCAGAAATGAATTGATAAGGCTGATTATGGTCCCTTTTGTTTTGATAGTGGTGAATCTTAAGTCACTTTTGAAGATTTAATTAGAACTTGCTATAGAAGTGGGTTAAATGGGCCACCCTTTCCATATTGAGATCACACATAGAGTTTCTTTTCTCCATATAAAACAAGAGTTCACAAATCCTTGGACTGATAGAATTCCTGAAAATTTTAAACTATTCCTTTTATTGCTAATGAGTTTGTGTGTGTCTTTTAATTTGAGACCTTTTGAAGCATAACTGCACAGATTAAAAGCCTAATTCGCTTCTGAACTATCACATTTTTTAGAGATTTTGATCCTGCATAGAGTTATCTGTGTTACGTGTAGGCACAGTTGCATCTACATAGAAAAATATGTGATTCAGATGTTTTTCTTCATCTCTTCATATCAGAGGTGGAAAAGTTCATCAGATTTTTAGGTGGAACATGCTCTCAGGCAGAGCCATATTTTCAGTAAGAATACTGTCCTCCTCTGTCAGAGTGGCAACAGAGACACACCTCAGTGGTCAGCACATGCTTTTTATTATTAATAATAAGGGTGTAATTAGAGCATAAACTTGTAATAACGGCAAGTACTATTCACCCTGAGTCAGCCATCTGGCTGGCATGTCCTGAGTGCTGTGTTTGCTGTTAAATGAAAGTAGAATTACACATGAAGTGTACTATAAGTCTGTACACTGATACAAATTTGTAATATTAATATAATCAGAGTATAATGTTGGCTGAATATGTTGGTTCACACACACACATATAATCTCTGATGCATCACATACCTTTATGTATTCATTTGCAAATGAGTAGGCTTTTCTTGATTGTCCTGATCTCTTTCACATATTGACTTGAAAATAATTAGATATAGTACCAAAAATCTGACCAGATAGTGCTCTTTCCTTTTGCCCTGAAGGTATTTAACCTTAACACAAAGGTAAAATCCCTAAGACAAAACACAGGAAACAGCCAGCTCCTCTCCTGTTAAGGAAGTGTCTGCAGAGATGCCCTTCTCCACATTATCCCATAGCGCTCTGTGGCTGTAGAGCCTGCCTGGTCTGAGACACAGGAACTGCTGAGCTGTCTGGTGTGTGCGTGGTTAAGCAAGTACAGCTTGCCTTTTGCGTGTTGGTAGAAACTGAGAAACCATGTACCTGTTAGTCTTAAATTTGTTGCCTGCGTGGTTCTGGCCTCATTAATTCAGCCCTACATTTTGGTGTCTGTCTAGAAGATGGAATAGGAGAGGGTGCAAATATTTCTCCAGAAGGATTTAAGTGTCTGATCATTTGCCAGAATTCGACAGGTAACAACATGTAGCTGTTGCAAGTTTTTCTGATACATGGATCTGTTTATCTTTTTCTGTCACTTTGTGATTTAGATTCGATTACGTATCCTCCCCGGCACGGAACAGGAGATGTTATATAACTTCTACCCTCTGATGGCTGGGTACCAGCAGCTGCCGTCTCTCAACATCAACTTGCTCAGGTTTCCCAGCTTCACAAATCAACTGCTCAGGCGCTTCATACCAACCAGTATTTTTGTAAAGGTGAGGCTTAGACATTTTCTGTTTTTTATTGTCTTGGAAACAAATGCAAGTAGATGTTTTTTCACGTCAGTCCGTCAGTTCAGTTGCTCAGTTTTGTCCGATTCTTTGCGACCCCATGGACTGCAGCACACCAGGCTTCCCTGTCCTTCTCCAACTCCCAGAGCTTGCCCAAATTCATGTCCATCGAGTCGGTGATGCCATCCAACCATCTCATCCTCAGTCGTCCCCTTCTCCTCCCACCTTTAATCTTTCCCAGCATCGGAGTCTTTTCAGATGAGTCAGTTCTTCTCATCAGGTGGCCAAAGTATTGGAGTTTCAGCTTCAGCATCTGTCTTTCCAATGAATATTCAGGACTGATTTCCTTTAGGATGGACTGGTTGGATCTCCTTGCAGTCCAAGGGACTCTCAAGAATCTTCTCCAACACCACAGTTTTTTCACATAAATGTCACTAAATAGTATTTTAAGACTAGCAATGTTAGTATTTTGACTGTTAGTACATAAATTTGGCAGTATTGCTGTTTGTTTCTTACTAAGTTATTATATCAATTTTTTATTTTCTATTTTATAGATTTTTTTCTTAGATCTAATTTTAAAGGTTTTTATTCCTTTGGGCAAATGAAGATTTATCTTGATGGCATCCTTAAACATGTGTTTCCTTTGGCTTAGTAAAATATATTTCTATTTTTGTTTTTCTTTAAAAAAAATTTTATTTTACTTTATAGTTTATTTTTTAGAAATATATTTTTAAATTGTAGTTTATTTGTAACTAGTTTTTCATCAAAATGGATTAATTTTCTGAATACAATCCCTGAATTTTTCTGATTCTAATAACTATGTAATGCTGCTGGATTTGGATCTTTTCTAAAAGTGATCAGCAGTCGAAACTATGCTCGGGTTTAATGTTTTGATTTTTTTAACAGTGATATGATTTCCAGGCTCCTCTTCTTTGATTGGCCTTGCCTTCCATTCATTCCATTCCTGCATTAGCTTCAGTTGCCTCCCTCACACATGCATGCGTGTGCATCTACACGTATGAAACCTCCCAGCAACAGAGCAGAGCAGGAGGCTGCCTTCCCTGCCTCAGGGAATCCCCAGGACCGTTGGCTTAACTCAGCCGTCGGCCTGCGGAGCTGCGGTTCTCACGCTGGTCTGGTGCCCCTTCTGCTCTCCCCACAAAGGTCTGCTTTTAAAATCTGTCAGCGTGATACAGTCATTTGCAGGAATCTCGTTCTTTTAACTACCTGATGACTCTCGGGTGTTGTCAGACTTTCTAACTTGTCAGAAATTTTACACCTAACATCAGTCACGATATCTGTTATTGACTCTTAGGTTTTCCTCTTCCAATGTCATGTTTTAAATTTTTTGGTCAGTGAACTTCGAGAAAGGGGCATTCTGTGTTTATCCGCTGCTTCAGTCCTCGCAGTATTTGTAGTTACGCAGCGTAGAGTTCATGATGCATCACTCTTTCCCGCACAGGAGAAGGGGAGCCCTTGAGTCCCAAGGAGCTTGCTGGCAGCTCAGGTTTGTGGCCTGCTTAAAGCTCAGGACACAGGCTGAGCACAAGAGGGAGGGTACAGCTTTCCCACTCGAGCAGGAGTGGTGGCCAGGTGCCCTGTCACCCATGGTACACTGACGGGTGGATGGCGGCTTCAGGTTAGGGGGCGAGGGGACTCCACAGGCAGAGGATGTGATGCACTGTTGAGCTTGCCAGTAGGAAGAGAGGGAGCGGGCCACACGGAGGTCGCTATCCCTAGGCTCACGTGGCGAGAGAAGGTGGGGAAAGGAGACAGATGAACATAATCTTGTTTGGAAACTTGCACACGTTTATTCTGTGTCCGTGAAACAGTCCCAAGTACTTGCAGACCCTCTCCAGCTAACAGCGCTTCTGCAGTCATTCTTACCTTGCAAACCCTCCTTGTTTTCCCCTCCGAAGCCACAGGGCCGGCTCATGGACGACGCCTCCATCGCGGCCGCATGAGATTCAGGACGGGCCTCAGCCGTTCTTGGAGGAACTGGACAGAACTGTGTGATTGTTTCCTGGTGAGCTGTGCTTGATCATGGTACAGGTTAATCTTCTCTATTTTTTAATGGATGTTACACCAACTCTTCAGAGGAAGTCATCCTGAAATATTAGGAAAATCTCTTTTCTAGTTTGACTAATAAATATTTGAAATCTGTCAGTGTGACGTGAAAGGGTGTTAGCCCTTTGTTTTTGTTGAAAGTCGTTTTGTGGACACAGGCGTCTTCCCAGTTAGGGGGGTTTTGTATGTGCAGTAGCCGAGGAAAGTTAAGTCTGTGAAACACGCCTGGACAAGGGGAGCCATGCACCAGTGCCTCCCCCAGGAAGCTTGGAATCCCCTGGGTGTCTTTGAGAGTTGGCTACACCAGAGATGGAATAGAATAAATCTGTTCTCATGCATCTAACGTATGTTCAGAGTCCATACACAGGAACCAGAAAGCAGTCGTGGGACTGACAGAGACAACTTCAGAAAGTTTTAATGAAAGCAGTTTAAGATGTCTAAAAAAAAATGACCTTTGCTTACCGCTAAAACATTTCAGATAGGCTCAGCTTGCTTGGTTTGTTTATGAAGCAGGTTTGTAAACAAGATCCTCACCTGTCAGGATCTGAACTGCAAGATGCTAAGCATCATCTCCTAAGCTGAAAGTTTTAGAGAAAGATGCGAGGTCTAAATCTAAAGTTCTAGAGCTTTTAGTTATATCATGCAGGTTGAAAAGAACTGTTTAAAACTTTTGAAAATTCATGTATATAAACATATTGTGAAAATCCTCTGTTAAAATATCTTAATTTAAAACTCCCCCGTTGTCCAGAAATTTTTATTATTTAAAAGTATAGGAGTTGTAAAAAGGAAAATAATGATGTAAATAAATAACTTTCTCTTTCAGACATGCTTGTGTGTATCTTTTATCTATTTTGAGCTTGTTGGATAGCTGCTCTGTGGAGCGGCTTTTGCTGGGAAAGACCATTGCAGAAGTGTGTGTGATGGCGGGTGTGTTCTGGAGCCAGGGGCTGTGATGGGCTGGGGGGATCTGAGTTCCCTGTTGTCCCCGCTGCTCAGGTAGAGACCACAGGAGCTTGTCGGATTGTCCCAGGGTCAAGTCCCAGCTCTGGTNTGGATCTCCTTGCAGTCCAAGGGACTCTCAAGAATCTTCTCCAACACCACAGTTTTTTCACATAAATGTCACTAAATAGTATTTTAAGACTAGCAATGTTAGTATTTTGACTGTTAGTACATAAATTTGGCAGTATTGCTGTTTGTTTCTTACTAAGTTATTATATCAATTTTTTATTTTCTATTTTATAGATTTTTTTCTTAGATCTAATTTTAAAGGTTTTTATTCCTTTGGGCAAATGAAGATTTATCTTGATGGCATCCTTAAACATGTGTTTCCTTTGGCTTAGTAAAATATATTTCTATTTTTGTTTTTCTTTAAAAAAAATTTTATTTTACTTTATAGTTTATTTTTTAGAAATATATTTTTAAATTGTAGTTTATTTGTAACTAGTTTTTCATCAAAATGGATTAATTTTCTGAATACAATCCCTGAATTTTTCTGATTCTAATAACTATGTAATGCTGCTGGATTTGGATCTTTTCTAAAAGTGATCAGCAGTCGAAACTATCCTCGGGTTTAATGTTTTGATTTTTTTAACAGTGATATGATTTCCAGGCTCCTCTTCTTTGATTGGCCTTGCCTTCCATTCATTCCATTCCTGCATTAGCTTCAGTTGCCTCCCTCACACATGCATGCGTGTGCATCTACACGTATGAAACCTCCCAGCAACAGAGCAGAGCAGGAGGCTGCCTTCCCTGCCTCAGGGAATCCCCAGGACCGTTGGCTTAACTCAGCCGTCGGCCTGCGGAGCTGCGGTTCTCACGCTGGTCTGGTGCCCCTTCTGCTCTCCCCACAAAGGTCTGCTTTTAAAATCTGTCAGCGTGATACAGTCATTTGCAGGAATCTCGTTCTTTTAACTACCTGATGACTCTCGGGTGTTGTCAGACTTTCTAACTTGTCAGAAATTTTACACCTAACATCAGTCACGATATCTGTTATTGACTCTTAGGTTTTCCTCTTCCAATGTCATGTTTTAAATTTTTTGGTCAGTGAACTTCGAGAAAGGGGCATTCTGTGTTTATCCGCTGCTTCAGTCCTCGCAGTATTTGTAGTTACGCAGCGTAGAGTTCATGATGCATCACTCTTTCCCGCACAGGAGAAGGGGAGCCCTTGAGTCCCAAGGAGCTTGCTGGCAGCTCAGGTTTGTGGCCTGCTTAAAGCTCAGGACACAGGCTGAGCACAAGAGGGAGGGTACAGCTTTCCCACTCGAGCAGGAGTGGTGGCCAGGTGCCCTGTCACCCATGGTACACTGACGGGTGGATGGCGGCTTCAGGTTAGGGGGTGAGGGGACTCCACAGGCAGAGGATGTGATGCACTGGTGAGCTTGCCAGTAGGAAGAGAGGGAGCGGGCCACACGGAGGTCGCTATCCCTAGGCTCACGTGGCGAGAGAAGGTGGGGAAAGGAGACAGATGAACATAATCTTGTTTGGAAACTTGCACACGTTTATTCTGTGTCCGTGAAACAGTCCCAAGTACTTGCAGACCCTCTCCAGCTAACAGCGCTTCTGCAGTCATTCTTACCTTGCAAACCCTCCTTGTTTTCCCCTCCGAAGCCACAGGGCCGGCTCATGGACGACGCCTCCATCGCGGCTGCATGAGATTCAGGACGGGCCTCAGCCGTTCTTGGAGGAACTGGACAGAACTGTGTGATTGTTTCCTGGTGAGCTGTGCTTGATCATGGTACAGGTTAATCTTCTCTATTTTTTAATGGATGTTACACCAACTCTTCAGAGGAAGTCATCCTGAAATATTAGGAAAATCTCTTTTCTAGTTTGACTAATAAATATTTGAAATCTGTCAGTGTGACGTGAAAGGGTGTTAGCCCTTTGTTTTTGTTGAAAGTCGTTTTGTGGACACAGGCGTCTTCCCAGTTAGGGGGGTTTTGTATGTGCAGTAGCCGAGGAAAGTTAAGTCTGTGAAACACGCCTGGACAAGGGGAGCCATGCACCAGTGCCTCCCCCAGGAAGCTTGGAATCCCCTGGGTGTCTTTGAGAGTTGGCTACACCAGAGATGGAATAGAATAAATCTGTTCTCATGCATCTAACGTATGTTCAGAGTCCATACACAGGAACCAGAAAGCAGTCGTGGGACTGACAGAGACAACTTCAGAAAGTTTTAATGAAAGCAGTTTAAGATGTCTAAAAAAAAATAACCTTTGCTTACCGCTAAAACATTTCAGATAGGCTCAGCTTGCTTGGTTTGTTTATGAAGCAGGTTTGTAAACAATATCCTCACCTGTCAGGATCTGAACTGCAAGATGCTAAGCATCATCTCCTAAGCTGAAAGTTTTAGAGAAAGATGCGAGGTCTAAATCTAAAGTTCTAGAGCTTTTAGTTATATCATGCAGGTTGAAAAGAACTGTTTAAAACTTTTGAAAATTCATGTATATAAACATATTGTGAAAATCCTCTGTTAAAATATCTTAATTTAAAACTCCCCCGTTGTCCAGAAATTTTTATTTTAAAGTATAGGAGTTGTAAAAAGGAAAATAATGATGTAAATAAATAACTTTCTCTTTCAGACATGCTTGTGTGTATCTTTTATTTATTTTGAGCTTGTTGGATAGCTGCTCTGTGGAGCGGCTTTTGCTGGGAAAGACCATTGCAGAAGTGTGCATGGTGGCGGGTGTGTTCTGGAGCCAGGGGCTGTGATGGGCTGGGGGGGGTCTGAGTTCCCTGTTGTCCCCGCTGCTCAGGTAGAGACCACAGGAGCTTGTCGGATTGTCCCAGGGCCAAGTCCCAGCTCTGGTGACTTTGTCTATGTTGCCCTTTGTGTGTCTCAGGAAGACATGGATGATACGATGATACCACCTGAGAGGCGTGTTATGAGGATGATAAAAATTAAAAACACAAAAACGCAAGAGGGACTGTAAACAAAAATGCCATGAAGTAATGCTTTCTCTGTGCTCTTTTATTTTATATCCTACTCTGTTTTGTTAAAAGATGTTCCTGGTGTAACAGATTGATTTCATGACTCACTAACAGGATGTAACCTGCAGTTTGAAAAATTCAAAGGTGCATCTGATGCCGTACTCGCATAATATACGTCTCCTGTGTGTACACCGCCCTTATCAGACACGAAGCGCCCGGGGCGTGTTAGGACACGTGGATCGCTGGCATCCACTTCAGCATCACTAGCCTTGGTGTCAGTGTGATCTCTGTGAGTGCAAATACACCACATAAATCGGCCTGCACTTTCTCTCAGTAGCATAATCCTTTCTCAACTAGGAATCCTCCCATGTCGTTCATTTTACTGCAAATGTATTCCACTTACTTAAATTACAGCAAACTTTAATTCAGAAATACATGAAATAGTGATCTTGCCTGGGTTCCCCAAACAGAGCTATCACAGCATTGCAGAGCCGTTGACTCTCTGAGGTTACAAGTGTCCAGAAGAACCGCAGAGCCTTTCCCTTGGAGCCTCTGTGCTTTAGCCACAGCCCCTCTGTCCCTCCCAGAGGCTCCTGTCTCCTCTCTGACCCCTTGTCACCATTTGGGTCTCACTACTACTCCTTACCAGTACTCTGCACCACTCGGGGACACATTTTTAAATAAAGCATTTAAAATTTTGGCTTTGGGGAGTGACTAAAGTTTGCTTTCTGATTCTTGAAAGTAAGCACTGGTTTTTAATCAGTGTAGAGTGTTACCAAGAGGATGGGGATGGTAATGTCTTTGGAATAAAAATGATTTCCAGTTTGCTTCATTTTATATTTTTATGATCATAAAATTACAACTTCAACTCAGTTTTCCTCATGAAGTGTTAGGTTCCTTATCTTTGAATTCTTCTTTTTAAGGGACTGTATGGGATCATGGCTCTTAGATGGATTTTTTTTTTATGTCTTCAGCTTACTTGAAAAAAAGATTCTTTTGTTCTCATTCAGTCATTTCTTTCATGGCTCGTTCATAGCTCCACCCAGCATATGAAAGGCCTCTCTTCTTGATGCTGTCCCTAACAATAGCTCTGAAGAATTCTGAGCTATAATTTCCACATTGGCATTGCGAAGAAAGAGGGGGTGCTTTCAAGGAAGAAACAAGTGGGAAAGCTAAACTCACTCTTTCAATGAGGAGCGTCTGTGTGGTCTCCACATGTACCTTTCTGAAACTTCCTCTCTTGACCTAAAACCCCAGAAAAGGCACCAAAAGTGTCCCAACTCCTAGTACTTTTTACACTAGGTTAAAAAAAAAAAAAAGCTTAACTGGATTGTGTTATTTACCGGTTGAGAGAATAGATAGTAACGACTGTAATTTTCAGGAAGAAGCGGTTAGGTGTGACATTCGTGATTAGAGGTTGTTGAATGAACAAGTGATAGCGAATAGAAATGTGACTTGCTCTTGCTGTGCGTTTGTATTCTGAAACATTTCCAACAAGGGATAGATACTCATGCCATCCTTTGATGAGTGAGCCCCATTGCCACCATCTTCTTTGTACTTTAGTCAACGATGCCATTCTCAGACAGCTACCAAAGGGCTGCATGCAATTTGCCAGATGAGTGTAAAGCCCCGTGTTTTCACGCACACGAAAAGAAATTCTTGGCTTAAGTACATTCAGGTTCTCTTCCAAGGTCAAATTGGTGAGAAACTTTCCCTTCCACTCAATTTACTTGCGCCTGAGAGCGAAAGAGACAGTGTTCACCGGGCCTTTTGTGTCTGCTTTCTGAAGCGTGTTTTACCAGAGTCAGCCCTGCCAGGCACGCCTGCGTTTCCGGTGACATATACCGTGCAAATAATAGGTTGAGCCATGCTTTAAATTCTAGTTTCTCCCCAGTCGTTCAGAGAATGCAAAACTCATAGCCACCTTGCAGCTGGTTTTTCATTTATGGAAAACACTTCTCACGCAGAATGTATCAGCCTGCCTGGCATGTGCGAACTTGCAAATGATATCTTTATTAGGTTGGCCAGGATTTCTAAACCATGTATGTTTCCGAAATGATAATTGCCAATATTTATTGAGGGCCACAGAGTACCAGGTGATTTTTGGTCTTAACCTCATTTGTTTAATACTCAAAAAAGCCCAGTGTGAAGTAGATACTATTATCATCCCCATTTTAAAGATGTGGAAACTGAGGCACAGAGAAGTAACTTGCCCAATGTTCTGCTTATCACTGCACAGCAAATCATCCCAATACTTGGTGTCCAAACACAACAGTCATTTTTTATGCTGTCAGTGGGTCAGGAATTGAGGAAGGGCTTATCTGGGCATTTCTGCTTTGGGTTCACTCATGCAGCTGTTTGACAGTAGGTGAAGTAGGAAATAGGATGGTGAGAACAAGGAGGCTGAAGCTGCATGGGGTTAGCCAGGTGTCTCTCCATGTAGTCCCAGGACATTTCCAGGTGGTCTTTGGGCTTCCTCACAGCACTGCGGTCTCAGAGCTTGGGTTCTTACATGGCGGCATAGAGCTCCGATGTGGCTGGTCCAGCCAGGAAGACAGAAGCCTCATTCCCTTCCATGACCTGGCCTTGGGTAGCACAGAACGTCACTTCCACGATGCTCACAGGCCCATCCACCTGTAAGAGGAGGGAACATGAACCCTACCTCTTGCTGGGGAAATGGTCAGATCCTAGAAGAACAGCGGGGACAGGAGAGCTCACTGCAATCTTTGGAAAATGCAACCTGTCTTAGCCAATGACATGGCACGTGGTGGGAGAGCTGGGATTCAACTCAAGGGCCTCTGCCTGCAGAGCCCACGNCATCTGGTGACAGTAGATGTTAAATTAATCTCACACACTGTAATGGCCTAACTTTTCCATGATGATATTGGTATGATAAAGGATTAAATTTCCTAAATAAAAAAAAAATGGATAAAATAAATTAAAATGAAATCAAATTGTCAAGGTTCAAATAAATTCAGAGAAACAGACCAAATACTGTCCTTCAAATAATTTCAAAGAACGCGTAACTAATGTTAACATAAATGATGGGTGTTATAAATGAGTTCAACATTCGGCAATAATTTTCAGAAAATTTTCTTCCGTTTACACCAAACGTTTTTAAAAAACATTATTCATCTAGGTCACACATTAGGATTTTGATTCCTAAAATGCTACTGCATAATTGTTCTCCATTTACAAGTTTTTTTTTAGAGTAAGACAGTAAAGAATCTACCAGCTAATACAGGAGTCACAGGGGATATTGGTTTGATCCCTGGGTTGGGAAGATTCCATGCAGTAGGAAATGGCAACCCGCTCCAATATTCTTGCTTGGAAAATTTCATGGACAGAGGAGTCTGGCAGGCTACGGACTGTGGAATCGGAAAGAGTTGGACACGACTGAGTGACTGGGCATGAAAGATCTTTAAATAAGAAAGAGCTGTCCAAAAAAAAAAGTATATACTTTTTTCAAAATAAGAAACAGAATTTAAGAGCATTAACAGTATTTGGGAACAGAAGTACTTAAAAGAAGACAAATTCAGGCAGGTGACTTATTTCTGAGACCCATGAAAGCTTTTTCTGCTGAAACTCTTAAAGACTGGAGTGTTTCTGGGGCCAGGGGCCAGGAGAGTGAGGCAGCCCCCAGAGCTGGCATTGAATTCCGGCTCCTCCTTTTCCTCCTTGTCTAGAGTTGGCTTGTGTTGTTTGTTGGATTCTGGCCCAGGCATATTAATTAAAGCCACCAAAGACATGAAGAAGTTTACATTTTCCTAACACACAGAGGTAGGAAATTTGGGATCAAAACTGAAAGTCACAAAACTGGTGGAATCCGCAGTTCTTAGGAATGGGAGAGTGCTCACTGTCCTCAATCATAGGACTTGTTCCATGGGAGAGAGAGCAACGGAAAGGGAAGAGTCTTGTGCTTGAATGACTAAATGATTTAATTAGAACTGCTCATTAAAATTAACCACATCTCCTAGACTTTAGCACGCAAGAATATTTGCAAATTGCAGGTGGTACATAAAGCTGGGAAAAAATGACCCATGGTGTTCAGACGTGGAACTAGTGTAAAAAGCAAAGACAAACCTCACAAAGGCTGAATCTCTTAGACATGGATAACATGAAACTCTTTGCTTTTCATTCATTCTTGAAGGCCAAATGTGAATGAAACTGGAATTACCTTTTCCCATCTTTGGTTCATTCTGTGTCAGAAGCCTCTGTTTTCTTTTTTTTTCTTTTTTTTAAAGATTTAGTGTTGTTACCTTTAGGTCCAAATTTTTGTCAATCAGTTAAGGAAACCGTTAGAGCCACTCCCAGCCACTGAGCTAACACATTGAATGAAGAACACTTGGATCTCTTTTAATTTACATTATAAAACATTTATTTTCATGTGTTTATATAAATAAATTCAGTCCAATTCAACATTGTACAACTTCCACTATAATCTAACACATTTATTGGATTCCCACACATGTGCCCCCAATGTTATTGATATATATTGGTAAAACCTTACAATTCGTCTGGTGTGCATTGCAACCTCATAAGTCATATTTAGTATCTGTTGGGACTTGATGGAATTTGAGTCTGGCCCTGGTGGCTCAGCAGTAAAGAATCTGCCTGCCATGCAGGAGACATAGGAGATGTGGGTTCTATTCCTGGGTCAGGAAGATCCCCTGGAGGATCTGGGGGAGGGCATGGCAACCCACTCCAGTATTCTTGCCTGGAGAATCCCATGGACAAAGGAACCTGGAAGGCATATAGTCAATGGGGTCACAAAGAGTCAGATACAACTGAATTTACTGAGCACACATAGGATCTATGAGTTTATCCTGCAGAGGGTCACTGGTCTTTTGAAAGATCTTGGAAGAGGCCATTGCATGATCTTCTGGCATAAGGACAATCCCTTCCTTAGACATAGGAGATGGAATTTCTTTTACTGGCATGGAAGACTCGGCAGAATCTGGGAACTCAAGGTTCCCAGCTGCACTGACTACGCCTGTATGTCTCCTTTTCTAATTTTAGGGTCTTACTTCTTTCCATCATTGCCTTAACTTTAACAAAAGAGACTCTGGAAGACTGGGAATTCAACTGAATTGGACTGCAGTTTGGTTTTCAGAAATCTTGGTGTTGTAGTACAGGAAAAAGGTTGTTTGTTTTTAGGGTGGCTATAGAATATTTCAGGCTTCCCAGGTGGCACTAGAGGTAAAAAAGAAAAATTCACCTGCCAATGCTGGAGACACAAGAGACGCTGGTTTGATCCCTGGGTGGGAAAGATCCCATGGGGGACATGGCGACCCACTCCAGTATTCTTGCTTGGAGAATCCCCATGGACAGAGGAGCCTGGTGGGCTACAGTCATAAGATCACAGACTCACACATGACTGAGCATGCATGCACACACAAAGAATATTTCTTATCCTTCAGCCAGAGCTTCAGCTGGGGATTTAAAGCCCTGAGCTCATCATTTTCTTTACCCAAGTTCTCCAGACTGTAGCCCAACAACCTCATCGTCTATACAGTGCTTTCTTTTTTTTTTTTATCGAAGAAACTTCTTAGTCACCTAGAGTCTTGCTTTCTATGAACATTTGATTGCAAATAATTTTTGCCACCTCATCTCATGGACTACCATTATTAGTCATTATTAATAATTTTCATCACTAATAACTTTAAATCGAATCCAATCAGAGAACCAGTTTCAGATGGCCTAGAATTGAGAACACATCCTCTGGAACCATTTCTGGTACTAATTTCTGTATAATCTGGGTCAGTCAGAGAAGCAGGATCACTGTAAGTGAAAAATTGATTTATTCTAGGAATGAGACCTCACATAATAGTGGAGGCTGCTGTGGGGCATAACCCTGCTAATACATGTAGCCTGCTGATGGAGCTGCTGGTCTTCACCACCGAGCTGCACACATGCCTGGCCCAGGGGTCGGAGAAGCTGAGCAATAAGATCCGGTGGGAAATGGAGAAGGAGCTGCCTGCTGCACCAGGCGTGGCCAGCAGATCAGTGACACCACATGTGAGCTGATGCGATGCTTGGGTTCCTGCACTGACTTTATTCAGAGCCTACAAACATGGCACAGGATTCACCTGACTTCCAAATACCGTGCAAATTTCTCTTGTGGTCAACCCCTAACCCCTAACCCTAACCCCAGAAGCATGCCGGAAGAAAGTGCTGGGCAAGTTCTTCCAGCCTAATCAAGCTAACGTTGCATAGTCACCCCAGCAGCAAATGATCAATAGTCCTGTTCTCATGGAGCTTACATTCTAGTGAGAAACCAGGTTAAAAAATAGAGGTATAACTATAGATACATACATATGCATAAATATGTTTGTGTGCATTCTTTATTACAGCCTTTGGAGATACTTTTATTATCTCCATTTTATAGAAGAGGAAAGAAACTAAATGAGAAACAGGTGAAGTCATTTGCCCTGGTTCTCATAGCTAGTAAGTTCCAAACCCAAGCTTCTGACTAAGCCCAGGGCATTAACTGCTCCTCTGTTTCATTTATTTGGCATAAAGTGTTCCCCAAACACTCACCTCAAACTGCACATTCTTTTCAGGTGATAATCACAGATTTTAGCAATTCATGGCATTCACATTCTATTTTTTAAATTAATTAATTGATTTGATTGCACCAGGTCTTAGTTGAGGCACCCAAGATCTTTATTTAGCTTTGGCATATGGGATCTAGTTCCCTGACCAGGGATCGAACTCAGG
>SJYW01002319.1:745635-758995 GCA_006410735.1 Raphicerus campestris | reverse complement strand
CATCTTTGCATGAAATGTTCCCTTGGTATCTCTAATTTTCTTGAAGAGATCTCTAGTCTTTCCCATTCTGTTGTTTTCCTCTATTCTTTACATTGATCATTGAGGAAGGCTTTCTTATCTCTTCTTGCTGTTCTTTGGAACTCTGCATTCAGATGCTTATCTCTTTCCTTTTCTCCTTTGCTTTTCACTTCTCTTCTTTTCACAGCTATTTGTAAGGCCTCCCCAGACAGCCATTTTGCTTTTTTTGCATTTCTTTTCCATGGGGATGGTCTTGATCCCTGTCTCCTGTACAATGTCACGAATCTCATTCCATAGTTCATCAGGCACTCTATCTATCAGATCTAGTCCCTTAAATCTATTTCTGACTTCTACTGAAGAATCATAAGGGATTTGATTTAGGTCATACCTGAATGGTCTAGTGGTTTTCCCTACTTTCTTCAATTTTAGTCTGAATTTGGCAATAAGGAGTTCATGATCTGAGCCACAGTCAGCTCCTGGTCTTGTTTTTGTTGACTGTATAGAGCTTCTCCATCTTTGGCTGCAAAGAATATAATCAATCTGATTTCGGTGCTGACCATCTGGTGACAGTAGATGTTAAATTAATCTCACACACTGTAATGGCCTAACTTTTCCATGATGATATTGGTATGATAAAGGATTAAATTTCCTAAATAAAAAAAAAATGGATAAAATAAATTAAAATGAAATCAAATTGTCAAGGTTCAAATAAATTCAGAGAAACAGACCAAATACTGTCCTTCAAATAATTTCAAAGAACGCGTAACTAATGTTAACATAAATGATGGGTGTTATAAATGAGTTCAACATTCGGCAATAATTTTCAGAAAATTTTCTTCCGTTTACACCAAACGTTTTTAAAAAACATTATTCATCTAGGTCACACATTAGGATTTTGATTCCTAAAATGCTACTGCATAATTGTTCTCCATTTACAAGTTTTTTTTTAGAGTAAGACAGTAAAGAATCTACCAGCTAATACAGGAGTCACAGGGGATATTGGTTTGATCCCTGGGTTGGGAAGATTCCATGCAGTAGGAAATGGCAACCCGCTCCAATATTCTTGCTTGGAAAATTTCATGGACAGAGGAGTCTGGCAGGCTACGGACTGTGGAATCGGAAAGAGTTGGACACGACAGAGTGACTGGGCATGAAAGATCTTTAAATAAGAAAGAGCTGTCCAAAAAAAAAAGTATATACTTTTTTCAAAATAAGAAACAGAATTTAAGAGCATTAACAGTATTTGGGAACAGAAGTACTTAAAAGAAGACAAATTCAGGCAGGTGACTTATTTCTGAGACCCATGAAAGCTTTTTCTGCTGAAACTCTTAAAGACTGGAGTGTTTCTGGGGCCAGGGGCCAGGAGAGTGAGGCAGCCCCCAGAGCTGGCATTGAATTCCGGCTCCTCCTTTTCCTCCTTGTCTAGAGTTGGCTTGTGTTGTTTGTTGGATTCTGGCCCAGGCATATTAATTAAAGCCACCAAAGACATGAAGAAGTTTACATTTTCCTAACACACAGAGGTAGGAAATTTGGGATCAAAACTGAAAGTCACAAAACTGGTGGAATCCGCAGTTCTTAGGAATGGGAGAGTGCTCACTGTCCTCAATCATAGGACTTGTTCCATGGGAGAGAGAGCAACGGAAAGGGAAGAGTCTTGTGCTTGAATGACTAAATGATTTAATTAGAACTGCTCATTAAAATTAACCACATCTCCTAGACTTTAGCACGCAAGAATATTTGCAAATTGCAGATGGTACATAAAGCTGGGAAAAAATGACCCATGGTGTTCAGACGTGGAACTAGTGTAAAAAGCAAAGACAAACCTCACAAAGGCTGAATCTCTTAGACATGGATAACATGAAACTCTTTGCTTTTCATTCATTCTTGAAGGCCAAATGTGAATGAAACTGGAATTACCTTTTCCCATCTTTGGTTCATTCTGTGTCAGAAGCCTCTGTTTTCTCTTTTTTTTTCTTTTTTTAAGGATTTAGTGTTGTTACCTTTAGGTCCAAATTTTTGTCAATCAGTTAAGGAAACCGTTAGAGCCACTCCCAGCCACTGAGCTAACACATTGAATGAAGAACACTTGGATCTCTTTTAATTTACATTATAAAACATTTATTTTCATGTGTTTATATAAATAAATTCAGTCCAATTCAACATTGTACAACTTCCACTATGATCTAACACATTTATTGGATTCCCACACATGTGCCCCCAATGTTATTGATATATATTGGTAAAACCTTACAATTCGTCTGGTGTGCATTGCAACCTCATAAGTCATATTTAGTATCTGTTGGGACTTGATGGAATTTGAGTCTGGCCCTGGTGGCTCAGCAGTAAAGAATCTGCCTGCCATGCAGGAGACACAGGAGATGTGGGTTCGATCCCTGGGTCAGGAAGATCCCCTGGAGGATCTGGGGGAGGGCATGGCAACCCACTCCAGTATTCTTGCCTGGAGAATCCCATGGACAAAGGAACCTGGAAGGCATATAGTCAATGGGGTCACAAAGAGTCAGATACAACTGAATTTACTGAGCACACATAGGATCTATGAGTTTATCCTGCAGAGGGTCACTGGTCTTTTGAAAGATCTTGGAAGAGGCCATTGCATGATCTTCTGGCATAAGGACAATCCCTTCCTTAGACATAGCAGATGGAATTTCTTTTACTGGCATGGAAGACTTGGCAGAATCTGGGAACTCAAGGTTCCCAGCTGCACTGACTACGCCTGTATGTCTCCTTTTCTAATTTTAGGGTCTTACTTCTTTCCATCATTGCCTTAACTTTAACAAAAGAGACCCTGGAAGACTGGGAATTCAACTGAATTGGACTGCAGTTTGGTTTTCAGAAATCTTGGTGTTGTAGTACAGGAAAAAGGTTGTTTGTTTTTAGGGTGGCTATAGAATATTTCAGGCTTCCCAGGTGGCACTAGAGGTAAAAAAGAAAAATTCACCTGCCAATGCTGGAGACACAAGAGACGCTGGTTTGATCCCTGGGTGGGAAAGATCCCATGGGGGACATGGCGACCCACTCCAGTATTCTTGCTTGGAGAATCCCCATGGACAGAGGAGCCTAGTGGGCTACAATCATAAGATCACAGACTCACACATGACTGAGGATGCATGCCCACACACAAAGAATATTTCTTATCCTTCAGCCAGAGCTTCAGCTGGGGATTTAAAGCTCATCATTTTCTTTACCCAAGTTCTCCAGACTATAGCCCAACAACCTCATCGTCTATACAGTGCTTTATTTATTTTTTTTTTTGAAGAAACTTCTTAGTCACCTAGAGTCTTGCTTTCTATGAACGTTTGATTGCAAATAATTTTTGCCACCTCATCTCATGGACTACCATTATTAGTCATTATTAATAATTTTCATCACTAATAACTTTAAATCGAATCCAATCAGAGAACCAGTTTCAGATGGCCTAGAATTGAGAACACATCCTCTGGAACCATTTCTGGTACTAATTTCTGTATAATCTGGGTCAGTCAGAGAAGCAGGATCACTGTAAGTGAAAAATTGATTTATTCTAGGAATGAGACCTCACATAATAGTGGAGGCTGCTGTGGGGCAGGGTCTATGCAAGGCTGTGGCCTCTGCATCTGGTGATGAGCCTGAGGCCTTTACAGGTTACCTGGGTTACCAACAGTGGGGGCAGGAAAGCTAGATAGGAAATGCGATCAGCCCAGGCCAACTAGGACCCATAAGAACAAACCAGAATCTGTCTATCTATCTCTACTGCCCCNGGTCAGTCAGAGAAGCAGGATCACT
Source organism: Raphicerus campestris (assembly GCA_006410735.1). Classification (NCBI taxonomy): domain Eukaryota; kingdom Metazoa; phylum Chordata; class Mammalia; order Artiodactyla; family Bovidae; genus Raphicerus; species Raphicerus campestris. The sequence goes on along the minus strand of SJYW01002319.1, from coordinate 755,194 downwards.
GTAAGTGAAAAATTGATTTATTCTAGGAATGAGACCTCACATAATAGTGGAGGCTGCTGTGGGGCATAACCCTGCTAATACATGTAGCCTGCTGATGGAGCTGCTGGTCTTCACCACCGAGCTGCACACATGCCTGGCCCAGGGGTCGGAGAAGCTGAGCAATAAGATCCGGTGGGAAATGGAGAAGGAGCTGCCTGCTGCACCAGGCGTGGCCAGCAGATCAGTGACACCACATGTGAGCTGATGCGATGCTTGGGTCCCTGCACTGACTTTATTCAGAGCCTACAAACATGGCACAGGATTCACCTGACTTCCAAATACCGTGCAAATTTCTCTTGTGGTCAATCCCTAACCCCTAACCCTAACCCCAGAAGCATGCCGGAAGAAAGTGCTGGGCAAGTTCTTCCAGCCTAATCAAGCTAACGTTGCATAGTCACCCCAGCAGCAAATGATCAATAGTCCTGTTCTCATGGAGCTTACATTCTAGTGAGAAACCAGGTTAAAAAATAGAGGTATAACTATAGATACATACATATGCATAAATATGTTTGTGTGCATTCTTTATTACAGCCTTTGGAGATACTTTTATTATCTCCATTTTATAGAAGAGGAAAGAAACTAAATGAGAAACAGGTGAAGTCATTTGCCCTGGTTCTCATAGCTAGTAAGTTCCAAACCCAAGCTTCTGACTAAGCCCAGGGCATTAACTGCTCCTCTGTTTCATTTATTTGGCATAAAGTGTTCCCCAAACACTCACCTCAAACTGCACATTCTTTTCAGGTGATAATCACAGATTTTAGCAATTCATGGCATTCACATTCTATTTTTTAAATTAATTAATTGATTTGATTGCACCAGGTCTTAGTTGAGGCACCCAAGATCTTTATTTAGCTTTGGCATATGGGATCTAGTTCCCTGACCAGGGATCGAACTCAGGTCTCCAGCACTGGGAGTGCAGGGTCTTAGCCACTGGACCACCGAGGAAGTCCTGCATGCTCTTTCTTTTAACTATATTGTACTCATTGATACTTATCTCCTCCAGCTGAATATAAAACTCTCTGAGAGATAGTGTGAATTTTCTTTTTGCAGGCTCACCTCCACTGCTAATTAACAGAGACCATTCAGCAGGCCCCTCAGAACCTCCCATGCTGACTCAGTGCCTCGAAAACGTCAGAGTGAGGTGTGCAGACCCGGGCCCGAGCAGCTCTCTTTAGGAAAGAAGGCTTTTCTTAATTGCCTGTGTCCATTCTTGGAAATGTGCTGAAGCAAAGGGAAAGTAGTAAGGGTGCCTTCAAGGATTCCCCCAGGGGCTGATAATTCCCCGTGATAATCACATAATCCAGGCAAGTCAGGGCAGGGAATAGTCAGGGAAGAAAGAAGGGTCAGAGTTGGAGCCGGTCAGACGGAGCCAGGCGTTTACATCTGCTCTGAAGAAGGATCATCGCAGGGATTGTTACACAAATTCCTGCAGTTCATTCAGCCTCGGAAGAGACAGAGACCTCAGGCCTAAAGCCTGTGTTTTTGTATACTTCCAGAATGAAAGGACTTTTGTTGTTTCTCCTTTAGATTTATTGAATGTTCAACCCACAGAAAACGGAAGGTGGGGGGTCGACCTGGAGGGGAAAGAGGCCCCCACCCACCACCCATCATTTCAGCTTTTAGTTATTGGCTCCCNTTTTTTTTTTTTTATACAAATTATGTTGAAATGAAGTAGTGCACTCTTTTTACAAATGAATTAAATACCTTCTTTGGTGCTTTACCCTCGACCTTGTAACTAAAGCAGTAGCTATAACCAGCGGCCTAGTTTCTGTAGCTTAGGTGAATCCCAAAATCTCCACCATCGACCCTAAGGAAGTGAAGCCAAGAGGGACATAACCATAGCTGCTCCCATAACCACTCCTCAGGGAGGGAGCCAGTATAGGCCTGAGTGAGTAAAATAGTCACTTCCTGGCTTAGAAACCCTCTTTGGACAGTGCTGATTTGGACCAGTGGCTGTGGAGGCTGCTCCTGCAGGACCAAGGCTCAGAGGATGGGGAGGATACTTGGGCAGGGCGCCGGTTAGCATTTGGTCCTGTCCAAAGTGGCCATGAAACATTGGGTCCTCACCCAATGGTCCTTGATACTTGGTCCTGTCCAAAACCATCTGTCATGGAGCAGGTATGCTCACAAAAGTTTTGAGCAGGACCAAATGTCCCGCAAGGGTGGCCTTCATTTATTCCAAGGAGGCTTCGTAAGTGTCATTTGGAAACTGGACTGTTTTCCTTTGTTTAGCTTCCTTTTTTTTTTTTAACTTGTCAGTTTATACTGTGCAAAGTCTTAGATCCAGGATCAAAAGCAGAAGGGTGAGGGATGTTGGATGTTACTGAGTTAAACTGGCTCGCAAGGTAAGCAGCAGGCTCAGGTGATTGTAGAGAGAGATTTTGAGGTGATACAAGAAAGAGTAGAAGCTTCGTGTAACAGAGGCATGTCTTCGGTTTGCGGAAGTCCATGAAGACAGAATTAGACGGAGACTGCTGATGGCGATAATGCAGTGACATGTGACTGATGACTGTGGGGGAAAGGTTTAATTTGATGAACTTTTCCCCTCTTCTTTCAAAAATGAACACATTGCATATCTCTTTGACACTGTGAAAGAAACAAGGCTCAGAAAGCCGCAAAGTTTCTTTCCTTTTTTAAAAAATTAAGTATAGTTGATTTACAGTGTTATGTATTTTCTTAGAATAAGTTTCTCTTGTTTTCAAGTAGGTTATAACTTGTTATAACGTGGCTAATAGTAAGAAAGCCTGAATTCTGTAAAATCCAGCATTATCTAGCTATATTTGTGGTGAAAATGTAAAAGCAAATTTAACCAGCAAATTTACATGCAATTTGAATAAGTAGGATTTTAAATTTCTATGTACTCAAACTGATGATTAGTTGATAAAGTTTTATTGTGTATAATGTCTTTTTAATGAGCCTAACTTTTTGAATGACTTTAGATTTAATAAGTATTAAAGTGCCATGCTGAAATAAGTATTACATTTTTTAAATGGCTTTTTTCTCTCCTCTCCCATTAAAAATTCTGGACATTTATTAGCAGAAGAGGAAAGGAGTGGTTAAATGCTAACAGAACATACGTTGAAGTTATTTCTGAAGAGCGGTTTGATGTGAGTTGGTGAGTTCACATCATTTCAACGACTGTTTGNCCTGCAGCAGACCAAGGAGCATGACTGGGATCCAGGTGGTTAGCGTTTGTGAACTGCCTGGGGATTCAGTAACGATGGTAGAATATTGAATTGCTCCTGACGGTTCACCTCAAGCCCCTGATGACTGGCTCACAACCTTTTACTCTGAGGCACAGTATATGTGTGGACAGGTTCATGCACTCAGAAATACAAGAAACAAAACCTCAGCCACGGGCGTGTACTCAGAGAGAACCTAGCTGTAAATCTGAAAAGAGTGAGTGCCATTCTCATAGGCACTCCGTCTAATTTATATGCAAAAGCAGGAGTTGATCATTACCTGTGAGACTTTATTATTAGTAATGCATTTCTGCATGATAACTTTCAGTGGATCCCTCAGACTAACTACCTATATTATCAGGTGCTTTTATGTGGTTTTGTGATTTTCCCTGATTATTTCGTGGGTATGAGACAGCCACAAAACCAGACAGAGATGAGCCTTCTGGAGGGCATCATATTTCCTCTTGTTGAACTTGAATTAAATGCATCAGTCACAAGTAGTCCTCTTAAATAACTGGTAGGCAAATGCCAGTTTGCATTTTATTCTACTTATGGTTAATAATTATTCACAGAATTTGGTTGTTTTCCAGGTAGTCTCTGAGAGCTCATCTCTAGGTTGTGGTAATAAAATTGTCCTGTTAGATCCTCCCAGTGACGAAAGGGGAAGACTGCCTTTGTTCCATCTCAGAATACGCTTCTCCTCATGGGATGTGTGTGTGTGCGCGCGCACGTGCGCACATAGGCATTAACCCATGGACAAGAAGTCTGCCCAGGCCCTCTGTTTTGGCTGGGCCCCAGCGCCGGTGAGGCAAGCCTACACTTTCACCGCAGGACTGAAAACAATCTTGTCTTGCTTTGTAACTTGAAACATGAGTCTTGAAGTTGCCATAAATTCCAGATTACTTTTGCCTATAATTCCAAAAGTATGTGGTTCTAATCACACACTTTTCAGGTCGAGGTTCAACAAGGAGAAGATGACTATGCATTCAATAAGAAGTGAGGAATTAAGGAACTCAAAGGAAAAGTAGTTTTGATTTGGGATAGTCAAACCCACTGCTTAGAAATGACCTTCTTTGGACGTGGAGGGAATTAAAAATTCAGACTTTTGATTTCTGGGGCCCTCCAAAGGGAGGTGTGGGAAGAAACTAGCAATGTTTTAAAGCTGTGCTCTGTACTTTGATTTAACACTCAGTCAGATGCCTGACATGTTCACTGAGTGCCTGCTAGTTCCCGGCTCTATGTCCTTCTAGAGGTTATGAAGACTGATGAAGCCTGCCTTCTTTGTAGAGATGCTGACTCTGGAACTGGGCATGCGCAGAGGCCTCTGAGCTCAGGGAGTGAGGAGCAGTTACTTCTTCCTGGTGGCCTGGGAGAGGGGTTCCCGGAGAAGAGGCTTGCCCTGAGCCTGGTGTAGGGCTTCCTTCGGATCAGGACATCTCTCCCACCTGGGCAGGAGCATAAGCGGTCACGGGACGGAGGAATCCCAGACGTGTTTGGGGGTTGGCTGGCTGGGGAGTAGGGGGACAGCAGTGTGATCAGACAGTGGAAAGGGGGGCTTGGGCCAGAGGTGCCAACTGAGAAGCCCTGGTAGCTTCTGAACAGGGAGAGGGAATGACGGGCTTTGATCTTCAGTATCCTGAGAATTCTGGGGCAGGGCAGGCGACTGGGCCCAGGTATAGCAGCTGAAAGTCTACTAAAAAAGCAGTGGGGAGAGGTGGCGGGCTCTGTGAGGGAGGATTTGTTCTCTCACGGTCCCTTCCCGCGGTTGGGGGTTACTGTGCTTTGGAACATAGCGCTGTAGCCTGGTTGAGTCTGGAAGGCCTTCCAGCCTCCCCGCAACCCCAGAGACCCTTGTGAGGCCCCTGTGGGGAGCCCAGATGTTCCTCCCTCCTACGGCTCCTGGGGTTTCCCAGCTGTCAGCCTGATTCAGATCCGACCATTTCCATAGGTGCCCCTAACTTCAGATCTCAGGGACCGTGGCCCCTCCAGTGGCTCTTTATACTTAGATATTATATTTTACTTTATATAGTATTATATAGAGTCATGTCCAATTCTTTGTGACCCCATGGACTGTAGCCCACCAGGCTCCTTTGTCCATGGGATTCTCCAGACAAGAATACTGGAGTGGGTAGCCATTCCCTTCTCCAGGGGATCTTCCCGACCCAGGGATCAAACTTGAGTCTTCGGCACTGCAGGCGATTCTTTACCATCTGAGCCACCAGGGAAGCTCCNTGGACTGTAGCCCACCAGGCTCCTTTGTCCATGGGATTCTCCAGACAAGAATACTGGAGTGGGTAGCCATTCCCTTCTCCAGGGGATCTTCCCGACCCAGGGATCAAATTTGAGTCTTCGGCACTGCAGGCGATTCTTTACCATCTGAGCTCCATATAAATATATATTTATATAATATATATCATATAATTATATAAATATAAATAAATATAGGTATATAAATTGAATTATATTATACTTTGTGTGTGTGCTCACTTGCTCAGTCATGTCTGACTCTTTGCGATCCCATGGACTGTAGCCCATGAAGCTCCTCTGTCCATGGGATTCTTCAGGCAAAAATGCTCGAGTGGGCTGCCATTTCCTTCTCCAAGGGATCTTCTTGACCCAGGGACTGAACCTGTGTCTCTGGTCCTTCCTGCATTGGCAGGCTAGTTCTTTACCACTGTGCCACCTGAGAAGCCCATATTATAACTTTATCCTTAGGTATTAACTTAGTTAGGACCAAACATACTTTTTAGCCTTGAAATCAGAACTTATATTTTACATTATAAAATTTTTAGCTGTTGTATCTCTGAAACTCACATAATATTATACGTCAGCTATAGTTCAATAAAAAAAGAAAATTGTTTAGAACATAGGGCATCAAGCATTTCTTCTATTCCAACATCTTTATTGTTTTTTTTCAGAGAGTTGTTCTCTTAAAGTGGCTTTTCCGAGTAGTAACTTTAAGACAATTGTTTTAAAAGGATACACATCAAAAGAATTTGTATATATCCCAACCAAATGATTTATATAAGTCAACTTAAAATTGAATAATATGCCTAGGCTCATGTCTGGGATTGCCAAATGAATGTTATAAAGCTTTTGGAATTAAAGGTACCAAGTCATTCAACAACTGAAGAACCTCCTCTTATCTCCTAGGATTTGTTCTGGGAATTGAAGTGGAGAATAGGTCGGACATAGCCCTTGTACTTTTGGATATTCCATTCTAAGGGGGCAACAGAAATTTAAAAAATTAAACAAGAAGTAAGAATTTCAAAGTGTTTTAAGGGCTTTAAAAATTAAGCAGGTGAGGACTTCTCTGGCAGTCCAATGGTTAAGACTCCGAGCTTCCACTGCCAGGATTTCAGGTTTGATCCATGGTTGGGGAACTAACATCCCAGATGCTGTTAAAAAAAAAAAAAAAAAAAAAAGCGGGTGATAGAGAGTGACTGGGAAACATGAGATGATAGCTAACATTTATTGATCATCTACTATTTCATAAATGCTTTATTTATGTTGGCTATTTAGGTATCATTATTTTACCCGTTTTACTGTTGAAAACACTGAGGAATAGCAGGACAAGTGCTTCTCCGAGGACACCTAGTTAGTAAGAGAGAGAGCTGGGGTCTGATCCCAGGCAGCATGCTGCTGCTAAGTCACTTCAGTTGTGTCCGACTCTGTGTGACCCCATAGACGGCAGCCCACCAGGCTCCCCCATCCCTGGGATTCTCCAGGCAAGAACACTGGAATGGGTTGCCATTTCCTTCTCCAATGGATGAAAGAGAAAAGTGAAAGTGAAGTCACTGAGTCGTATCTGACTCTTAGCGACCCCAAGGACTGCAGCCCACCAGGCTCCTCCGTCCATGGGATTTCCCAGGCAAGAAGACTGGAGTGGGGTGCCATTGCCTTCTCTGCCCAGGCAGCATAAGTTTTGCTTTTCTTTTTCTTTTTGGTTATATGGATAAGATTCAAGTTCAGGTTGCCGGCCCCCAATACACACACTCTCCTAGCAGTTTAGGGTTCCAGGTAGCCCAGAGGCCACGGGTTTGCTTGGAGGTGGCTGAGACCACACAGGGAAAAGGGAAACCAGCGCTGGTCCAGGATGCTGCGAGATCGTCACGATCGAGCTTCCTTTAAGCCTAACAGTTTGGTCCGTTGCTTTGCATGGTTAATGATCTTTCTGCGGGGCTCACTCACAGGAGGGCAGATTCTTCATTTTCTGCCCAAAGACACATTCCCCACCAGGGCTTTGACTGACAGCCCAGTAATACCTCTTGTTTTGCGTGGCGCTTGAATGATGGATGAGCTGACGGCCAGTGGTGGAAGAGCAGATGAAAATCAGCTTGAATGCCAGAGGGACAGAAAGGAAAGCCCTTGAGGCTGATGCTTGTTGAGCCAGCCAGAGAATGGAAGGTGTGACTGGAGATGAGGTCAGAGGGGCTGGCTGATGCCAGGTCATATGGGGCCTCTTGGTATTTTATACTATGGTGACAAGGTTTTGAGCATCCAGTAAAGTTAGGACACTGGCTTGGGGTCTGTAGAATATCCAGAAAAGCATCAGACAGGGGACCCTCTCTTAGAGAAACTTACCTCCCATATTAAAATCTCACTGTTAGGTCTGGACACTGAACAAGGATGTATTTCAACTTTTATTAATTTCTAGCTAGTCATAAAGATATTTTTATGAATTACCTCACTCTGGCTCGAAGAAATTTTCAGTAAAGGTGTGCCAGTTTCATCGTAATGAAGTGTTTAGAGTGAACTTCAAAGACTCAAGGCCTTGTGATAGCTGTTGTAATTTAGGTTACACTGACATGGGAGGATACAGCTGTGGATATTTTGATATCAGTCTCTCTTGACATAGACGTGTGATCTTGGACAAGGTCAAGGGTCAGAATTAGCGGTATCTTTTTAAAGAATTTGATAAATGATTTGGGTCAAGAGGTACAGGGAAGTTATCAGAGCCTTTGGGGGTGTAAGTCTCCCAGGGAGGCAGACCCACATAGCTGTGAGAGTCCGCAGGATGGTCGTGGGCACCCCGTGGCATGGCCCCCCAGGCTTGAGATATTCTTTTGATATTAATGCAGTGAAACAGACCTCCCTGCTGTCGATGTGACTCTTACGGCTCAACACACCCAGTAAAGGTCTTCCTCTTCCTCAATTTCCTGGGAAGGGCCTGAACTTGAATTTTCTATAATGAGAGCCCATCTGTGGATGTAAAATGGCATGTCTCTGAAACAGGGATGTCACCTCCCGCTTCCCAATACCAAACACGTGGGGGAGGCTTTAAAGTCCCCTGGTCTGCGTGAATGCCAGCTGTTTAATAGTAAGTCCAAAATAACCTCCTTCTCATAAAGCCATGGGTCCCTGGAGGTCCCAAAAGGCTTACCAGTGTCTCTTAGCTGTGGACCCAGTCTGGCAGAATTGCACCTTCTGATCACCTGCGATCACTGTGGCCTCTGTCTTCACGGTGAGGCCGCTGGTGCTCAGAGGATGCGCTGGGATGCTGTGACTGCACCCCCTCTTAGCATCTCCTTCCATCCCTGTCACCCTTCCTCTGACACTATGTCAGATGCCCTCCTCCCCATTCTACTTTCTCTCCAGGTTTGGGCAACTTTTCCTTTTAAATCTTGCAATAACAGGTGATGTCTTCTCTGCTTTTCTACTTCAAAGGCCACATGCCCCACCCCCAGAGCCCCGTGCCCGAGTTTTGTAGAACCTGAAGTTCTCCTTACGTGTCCATTTCCAGGACACTAGAGCTCCGTCACCTGCTCTTCTAGAGAACACTATCTTTGGCGATTCCAGGCTCCTCATTTTCCTTGGAAGTGACCTTCATGAGTCAAGATAGTTTTCTGACACTTTCATGCTGAAAAAGAGGGGAAGAACTATACATTTAATGTCTCCAAGGGGACACCATCCCAGATGTGATTTTCAAAACAAAATTTTATTTATTTATAGATGTTCCCATACCTGCAGCTCTCACCCCTTGAGGCTGTTTTCTGCTCTTGGGCAGGTCCTCTCTGCAGTTTTTTCCTGCCCGTCTCACCAAGGCTAGGGGGAGCGTTACAGGATCTAATCTGTGTTCCTGCAGTAGAGGGTTTTTTCTCTGCTATATGGAAACATCTGTCCAGTCTGGCTAGTTCGTGTAGCTTCTTTGTTTTTTCTTTTTTTCCTTCATGTTAGTTATTTTATCTCTGCTTCTGGACCAAAAATCAGACTCTTTCTGGACTCCTCCAGAGGAGGCAAAAGGATGACACAGTCCAATGAACACTGCTGTCCTTCTGGAAAGAAATTCCAAATCTTTATCTCATTGATTATAATTGTGTTTATGCCACGTGTGTGTG
>SJYW01002319.1:715106-743129 GCA_006410735.1 Raphicerus campestris | reverse complement strand
TTTCCAGGACACTAGAGCTCCGTCACCTGCTCTTCTAGAGAACACTATCTTTGGCGATTCCAGGCTCCTCATTTTCCTTGGAAGTGACCTTCATGAGTCTAGATAGTTTTCTGACACTTTCATGCTGAAAAAGAGGGGAAGAACTATACATTTAATGTCTCCAAGGGGACACCATCCCAGATGTGATTTTCAAAACAAAATTTTATTTATTTATAGATGTTCCCATACCTGCAGCTCTCACCCCTTGAGGCTGTTTTCTGCTCTTGGGCAGGTCCTCTCTGCAGTTTTTTCCTGCCCGTCTCACCAAGGCTAGGGGGAGCGTTACAGGATCTAATCTGTGTTCCTGCAGTAGAGGGTTTTTTCTCTGCTATATGGAAACATCTGTCCAGTCTGGCTAGTTCGTGTAGCTTCTTTGTTTTTTCTTTTTTTCCTTCATGTTAGTTATTTTATCTCTGCTTCTGGACCAAAAATCAGACTCTTTCTGGACTCCTCCAGAGGAGGCAAAAGGATGACACAGTCCAATGAACACTGCTGTCCTTCTGGAAAGAAATTCCAAATCTTTATCTCATCGATTATAATTGTGTTTATGCCACGTGTGTGTGTGTGTGCACACACGCGCTCAGCCATGTCCTACTCTTTGCAACTTCATGGGCTGTAGCCCACCAAGCTCCTCTGTCCATGGGATTTTTTAGGCAAGAATACTGACATGGGTTATCATTTCCTCCTCCGGGGGAATCTTCCCAACCTAGGAATCAAAATCTCATTCTGTTGTTATAGTTCACCCAGATCCTCAAACAGTCTTCCTCCAAGATCTCTTGGCCTCTAGATTCTGATGGCTGGTCCTTTTCCCCTTGGCTCATTCTGTTTGGGTCTTGTTAATATCAGCTTGGGGAGATTTGGAAAGCCTGCTGACTTTACAGTCAATATACAATCGCAGGATACATAGATGATCCTTTCATTGTTGTTATTATGGGGGACAACTTTGTGACCAGCATACCTTGTCTAGGTGGATCACTTTCCTTTTATCAGAGTCCAGTTATTAGTTTGTAAAAAAAAAATGGCTTTAGGTTAGTAGACTGAAGTACTAATATAGAAAAATGAGAGCGGTACTTTAGAACCCGTTTCTGAACGTGCCAGATGATGATGGTCACTCTAGCATCCTTCTGCTACTCTTTCCTGTGTCTTGAACATTTCCTCTTATATTAGTACTAAAGAAGGGCCATTCTAGAGGATGGTCTTTATGCTCTTTGCTCCTTCATTTTATTAAATGTTTACTGACCCTACTTCAGAGTTGGAGAAGGGGTGAGTAGAGTAGGGAGGAGGGAAAAGTTTGTTAATGTTCACTGTGGGTCAGGCATTGTTCTCAGCACTTTAATATAGTCTCATGTAACCCTTACTGTGGTTGTGCTAATATTATTTCCATTCTATAGAAGAGGAAACAGATTCAGAGAATATTTATACGTACACGTTTAACACAAGTCCTTTCTCATCCTTTTCACCTTGAAATTTTTTTCCAAAATTAATACTGGAATATCTCTGCTTTTTGCTTGGTATATTGATTGCCACCTTTTTCTTTTTCATCTTTTGTATGCTTTTATTTTAGTGTGTGCTTTATAAGCAGGATATTGAGTTAGATTTAAACCCAATATGAAATTTGTCTTTTTAGAAATATTGAACCACTAACTGTATTGTAATAACGTTTGTTTGCTCTTGCTTGAAACTTTTGTTTGTCACATGGAAGGCCCTACAATGTCAGTTTTTGCNTCACCTGCTCTTCTAGAGAACACTATCTTTGGCGATTCCAGGCTCCTCATTTTCCTTGGAAGTGACCTTCATGAGTCTAGATAGTTTTCTGACACTTTCATGCTGAAAAAGAGGGGAAGAACTATACATTTAATGTCTCCAAGGGGACACCATCCCAGATGTGATTTTCAAAACAAAATTTTATTTATTTATAGATGTTCCCATACCTGCAGCTCTCACCCCTTGAGGCTGTTTTCTGCTCTTGGGCAGGTCCTCTCTGCAGTTTTTTCCTGCCCGTCTCACCAAGGCTAGGGGGAGCGTTACAGGATCTAATCTGTGTTCCTGCAGTAGAGGGTTTTTTCTCTGCTATATGGAAACATCTGTCCAGTCTGGCTAGTTCGTGTAGCTTCTTTGTTTTTTCTTTTTTTCCTTCATGTTAGTTATTTTATCTCTGCTTCTGGACCAAAAATCAGACTCTTTCTGGACTCCTCCAGAGGAGGCAAAAGGATGACACAGTCCAATGAACACTGCTGTCCTTCTGGAAAGAAATTCCAAATCTTTATCTCATCGATTATAATTGTGTTTATGCCACGTGTGTGTGTGTGTGCACACACGCGCTCAGCCATGTCCTACTCTTTGCAACTTCATGGGCTGTAGCCCACCAAGCTCCTCTGTCCATGGGATTTTTTAGGCAAGAATACTGACATGGGTTATCATTTCCTCCTCCGGGGGAATCTTCCCAACCTAGGAATCAAAATCTCATTCTGTTGTTATAGTTCACCCAGATCCTCAAACAGTCTTCCTCCAAGATCTCTTGGCCTCTAGATTCTGATGGCTGGTCCTTTTCCCCTTGGCTCATTCTGTTTGGGTCTTGTTAATATCAGCTTGGGGAGATTTGGAAAGCCTGCTGACTTTACAGTCAATATACAATCGCAGGATACATAGATGATCCTTTCATTGTTGTTATTATGGGGGACAACTTTGTGACCAGCATACCTTGTCTAGGTGGATCACTTTCCTTTTATCAGAGTCCAGTTATTAGTTTGTAAAAAAAAATGGCTTTAGGTTAGTAGACTGAAGTACTAATATAGAAAAATGAGAGCGGTACTTTAGAACCCGTGTCTGAACGTGCCAGATGATGATGGTCACTCTAGCATCCTTCTGCTACTCTTTCCTGTGTCTTGAACATTTCCTCTTATATTAGTACTAAAGAAGGGCCATTCTAGAGGATGGTCTTTATGCTCTTTGCTCCTTCATTTTATTAAATGTTTACTGACCCTACTTCAGAGTTGGAGAAGGGGTGAGTAGAGTAGGGAGGAGGGAAAAGTTTGTTAATGTTCACTGTGGGTCAGGCATTGTTCTCAGCACTTTAATATAGTCTCATGTAACCCTTACTGTGGTTGTGCTAATATTATTTCCATTCTATAGAAGAGGAAACAGATTCAGAGAATATTTATACGTACACGTTTAACACAAGTCCTTTCTCATCCTTTTCACCTTGAAATTTTTTTCCAAAATTAATACTGGAATATCTCTGCTTTTTGCTTGGTATATTGATTGCCACCTTTTTCTTTTTCATCTTTTGTATGCTTTTATTTTAGTGTGTGCTTTATAAGCAGGATATTGAGTTAGATTTAAACCCAATATGAAATTTGTCTTTTTAGAAATATTGAACCACTAACTGTATTGTAATAACGTTTGTTTGCTCTTGCTTGAAACTTTTGTTTGTCACATGGAAGGCCCTACAATGTCAGTTTTTGCTTTTTTTTTTTTTTTTTATACAAATTATGTTGAAATGAAGTAGTGCACTCTTTTTACAAATGAATTAAATACCTTCTTTGGTGCTTTACCCTCGACCTTGTAACTAAAGCAGTAGCTATAACCAGCGGCCTAGTTTCTGTAGCTTAGGTGAATCCCAAAATCTCCACCATCGACCCTAAGGAACTGAAGCCAAGAGGGAGATAACCATAGCTGCTCCCATAACCCCTCCTCAGGGAGGGAGCCAGTATAGGCCTGAGTGAGTAAAACAGTCACTTCCTGGCTTAGAAACCCTCTTTGGACAGTGCTGATTTGGACCAGTGGCTGTGGAGGCTGCCCCTGCAGGACCAAGGCTCAGAGGATGGGGAGGATACTTGGGCAGGGTGCCGGTTAGCATTTGGTCCTGTCCAAAGTGGCCATGAAACATTGGGTCCTCACCCAATGCTCCTTGATACTTGGTCCTGTCCAAAACCATCTGTCATGGACCAGGTATGCTCACAAAAGTTTTGAGCAGGACCAAATGTCCCGCAAGGGTGGCCTTCATTTATTCCAAGGAGGCTTCATAAGTGTCATTTGGAAACTGGACTGTTTTCCTTTGTTTAGCTTCCTTTTTTTTTTTAAACTTGTCAGTTTATACTGTGCAGAGAGTCTTAGATCCAGGATCAAAAGCAGAAGGGTGAGGGATGTTGGATGTTACTGAGTTAAACTGGCTCGCAAGGTAAGCAGCAGGCTCAGGTGATTGTACAGAGAGATTTTGAGGTGATACAAGAAAGAGTAGAAGCTTCGTGTAACAGAGGCACGTCTTCGGTTTGCGGAAGTCCATGAAGACAGAATTAGATGGAGACTNAGCAGGCTCAGGTGATTGTAGAGAGAGATTTTGAGGTGATACAAGAAAGAGTAGAAGCTTCGTGTAACAGAGGCATGTCTTCGGTTTGCGGAAGTCCATGAAGACAGAATTAGACGGAGACTGCTGATGGCGATAATGCAGTGACATGTGACTGATGACTGTGGGGGAAAGGTTTAATTTGATGAACTTTTCCCCTCTTCTTTCAAAAATGAACACATTGCATATCTCTTTGACACTGTGAAAGAAACAAGGCTCAGAAAGCCGCAAAGTTTCTTTCCTTTTTTAAAAAATTAAGTATAGTTGATTTACAGTGTTATGTATTTTCTTAGAATAAGTTTCTCTTGTTTTCAAGTAGGTTATAACTTGTTATAACGTGGCTAATAGTAAGAAAGCCTGAATTCTGTAAAATCCAGCATTATCTAGCTATATTTGTGGTGAAAATGTAAAAGCAAATTTAACCAGCAAATTTACATGCAATTTGAATAAGTAGGATTTTAAATTTCTATGTACTCAAACTGATGATTAGTTGATAAAGTTTTATTGTGTATAATGTCTTTTTAATGAGCCTAACTTTTTGAATGACTTTAGATTTAATAAGTATTAAAGTGCCATGCTGAAATAAGTATTACATTTTTTAAATGGCTTTTTTCTCTCCTCTCCCATTAAAAATTCTGGACATTTATTAGCAGAAGAGGAAAGGAGTGGTTAAATGCTAACAGAACATACGNAATTTTTGAATGACTTTAGGTTTAATAAGTATTAAAGTGCCATGCTGAAATAAGTATTACATTTTTTAAATGGCTTTTTTCTCTCCTCTCCCATTAAAAATTCTGGACATTTATTAGCAGAAGAGGAAAGGAGTGGTTAAATGCTAACAGAACATACGTTGAAGTTATTTCTGAAGAGCGGTTTGATGTGAGTTGGTGAGTTCACATCATTTCAACGACTGTTTGTAAGACAGACTGTAAGAATGTTAATCTGGAGTGGCTGAATCCAGGGGTCAAGTGTGTGATCTCTTCAACAAATGCTTTTAATTTCAAGGGAAGGGATTTAGAGTATGCACAATTGTTCAAGGAGAGGGAATGTGAGTAATTTTCTCTGAGCCCTGACCCTGTGTACGCAAAAGTTCTGAGGACTTACGCATGCGGACTTGAATGAGTGAATGTAGTCCTTTGTAATATTGCCAACGTATTTAATTTTCCAAGTAGGTAGGTCATTGTGTTGACTTTGTCCTCATGCCAGAACCATTATCCAGGCTTTTCAATTAAGATATTGCCTTCTCAAGTCACAAAAGTTGAAAATGACTACCATTTATATGCTTACCTGTTTTAAAATAACTGGCACTTATGTTCTACTTGCTTGTATTAGCAGTTCACTTTGAATGTGTCTTTCCCATTAGTTTGTCATTTCTTTGAGGGTGGAGACTATAAACCTCAGTTACGTGTCCTACTTCAGTCCTCTGTGTGATGTGGATTTATAAGCGTAGCGTGAGTGTACTTACAAGTATAGTTAATGCTAACTGGCTGCTGGTGGTAATTTCTAAACTCCCTTTTGTGAAAATAATTAGACAAGAAGATCATTAAACTGGGGTAGCCCTAATGTCTTTGGTAGCTTATGAAAGCAAATTGAATCCAGAGTCGACTAGATTTTTCTTGAATCTGAGAAAACGAAACTTAAGAACAACTACTGACAGCTGAGTAAAGTTTCTTACGTAAGTCAAACATTTAAGATACAGCCAAATAAATAACTGCTTTGCTTCCCCTCTTCTCTATAATACCTCTGCTGTAGCCCCTAACACTGGAAAGCCCCCTGACCACTTTTTGGTTTTGGCAATCCCTGAAAAGGCATAATTTTGGCAAAATATTATAAAACATCTAATGATGATTATAGTTAACAGCCTATGTTAAATTTGCTTGAGTTACAACTCTGCTTTAGAAAATAAGACTTGGGGTACAGATTTTAAAAAATAAGTCAGATGGCATGTTAATTATATTTCAGTTTAAGAGAAAATAAATTGGATAATTGAGGAAAACCACAGAGAAACTGGCCTCCTCAGCTGTTTGAAAAGCAAGAGGGAAAACGACTATCCCTGAATATTTTTGTTGTCAAGGGAGGGGAAAGAATTTGAGAGGAAAGGGTGTGAAATGAGATCATAATGGGAAATAATGGACTTTATTGTTAATGTGCATCCATGTGACCCGAGCATGCAGGTTGCCATGTTGGGTCACCCAAGGCAGCAGCCACAATTCAGGACCTGAAATACATTAAAAGTGTTGCTGCAAAGTTACTGTGTTTTAGGAGGACAGAAGAAGACATCACATTTAATAGACAAGTTGCATGTGCATGTCCTGAAAAGAAAACATTGAAAAAGTTGTTTGTATTTCTGTATATTAGGATGGGGTTTCCCTCATGGCTCAGCGGTAAAGAATCTGCTTACAATGCAGGTGATGCAGGTTGGGTCCCTGGGTTGGGAAGATCCCCTGGAGAAGGGAATGGCAACCCGCTCCAGTATTCTTGCCTGGGAAATCCCATGAACAGAGAAGCCTGGTGGGCTGCAATTCATGGGGTCACAAAGAATCGGACATGACTTAGCAACTGAACAACAACAAAACAATATATTAGGATACACGAAATGATCAAAACATTTACTTCCACATCTGGATGCCTGTAGCAGCCTTAGCTGCGAATGTTCGACTTCAACGTCTTTTTTACTTTGCAGGCCTGTCCAAACAATCTTCAGAATTCCTGGGTGAATTCAGGAGATAATAAATAATTTCATGAGGCATTAGTCACACATGGATGCACAAATGTACATTGTAAAGAATAAAATGCATATTGTATAGTTTTTTAAAAGTAGAGTCATGATGTCATTTAGCCTTAGCCATGAAAACCTTATTTAGAAAACGGTGAAGTTTTTTCCCTCTGGGAAATTCACTTTTCTCCAGTACATGAGATTGGATGAAAGTAGAACAGGTTATCAGAAATTCAGAAGAGCTGTGAAAGTTTTTATTTGGGTAATTTCTTGGGGGCTTTCCAGGTGGCACTAGCGGTAAAGAACCTGCATGCCAATGCAGGAGACATAAGGGATGTGGGTTTGATCCCTGGGTTGGGAAGATCCCCTGGAGGAGAACATGAAGACTGACTCCAATATTCTTGCCTGGAAAAGAAAAATAGGTTTTCACGAAAGAGATTCTCATGAAAACTGGGTTTTTACATCCATCAAAACTCTTTTGAAGGGCAAGTGGAGAATTCCAGAGGGTGTCTGTCAGCCAGTACTGAACTGGCTGGATTGAGAACTCAGGTCAAGCTATTGAATTTTCATTGTAGTCCTAGCTCACTTTTGCTGTCTGCCGTGATCATTGAAATTTTGCTCCTGGTCTGGGTACCATATATACCGGAAGTAATGAAGGAAGTAAAAAGGACTGTCTTGTCTTAAGGTAGGAGAGCACTTACCACCACAGCTTTGAAATGGTGTCTGCATCCTTGGAAGTTTGTGAGTTGAGTCAAAGCAAAGAAAACCCTCTGACAATTTTCAGGCCAACTTAGAAAACACTGGCTTCCAAAACTGCTCAGTAATCTAGGAGGAGACTTCAGTCCTTACTGACTCAGTGCTTTAATTGTGTCCAGGAGAGTATGTGAAACACCAGTGAAGTACCGTGCTTGGTGAACCTTTGGATGCTGATCACAGGATTCATCCTTTGATGGGTTCTCACAGGGAAAAATATACTTGCCAGGTTTGTGAGTAAAAACACGTAATACCCCAATTTGAGGAACTCCANTTGAGGAGAGCTGATGGGGTTGTGTCGTCTCACAGTCCTGGGAGCCAGGCCAGTATCCAGGGGCAACCGGGCCTGTGCCCGGCCCTCCTCACGCCCCCTTCCCTCCTGATCCCCTCGACCTTTCGGGCTCCGGCCTGGGGTGTCTGCCACCCACAGCCAGCACACCAGGCTGGAGTGACATGGCCCGGCAGGGTCAACCCCATGCACTGCGAGCCTGGATGCGATTCTTGTGCCCTTCCAGACCTGGCAGGCCCTTTTGCTGTTTAAGAATGATCTTACTGTCCCTTCTGGAGAAGGACATGGCAACCCACTCCAGTGTTTTTGCCTGGAGAATCCCAGGGACGGAGGAGGCTGGTGGGCTATAGTCCATGGGGTCGCACAGTCAGACACAACTGAAGCGGCTTAGCAGCAGCAGCAGCTCTGTCCCTCCATTCCGTGGTAGATTCTGAAGTAGCCCATGTATATACATTAACATGTTTAATCTTCAGTACTCTGGCCATCACATGTGAAGAGCCCACTCATTGGAAAAGCCCTTGATGTTGGGAAAGACTGAAGGCAGACGGAGAAGGGAGTGGCAGAGGATGAGATGGTTGGATGGCATCACTGACTCAATGGACATGAGTTTGAGCAAGCTCCTGGAGATGGTGAAGGACAGGGAACCTGGCGTGCTGCAGTCCATGGGGTCGTAAAGAATCAGACTCAACTGAGCACCTAAACAACAACAGCAACAGAAGAAACTCAGTTTCTTCTTATCTCCATTTTATAAGAGGCTAAAATTCAGAGAGAGTACGTGTCTTACCTGATGTCAGACAGGTGAGGGGGTGGTGCTGAGCTTCACCCCAGATCCGCCAGCCTCTATGCCTCCCCCCACCCGCTCCTGGGCACCCTTCTTCCTAAACACTCGCCCACTTCTGCTTGGCCCACTGTGGTTCCTCTGTAACCTTCAGGAGCTCACCTAAGCTTTTGCAATCAATTTTTTTCCTCCAATATAAATGTAGGATTTCCCTGGTGTCCGTGCTCTGAGTGCAGGAAGCACAGGTTTGATCCCTGGTTGGGATATTGCATGCTGCCCGGTGAGGCAAAAAAATAACCCCAAAACACCCAATATAAATTTAACTACAGTCATCTAATAGGGATTCCTTTTCTTGATTAAACGAGCGTCAAGAGGCCATGGCTGTCCAGAAGGAGACTGTTCCAGGCAAACTGTTCAATGAAAGGCTTTCCTTCCCACCCACCTCTGCTATTCCTTTTTCCTGCCCAGTCACGTCGTCACACGTTTGGCCCACAAGAAATTACAGCAAAGCAAGTGGTCACAGTTCTCAGCCCTAAGTGACAGCGATGCCGACAGCTGTCTGATGCTCCCGAGTCCGTCTGCTGAGACGGTTCCAGCAGGTCTGAAGACTCACCTGATGAGCTGGCCTTTCCGTTTTCTAGGGCCTCCTCAGTTTTCCTTGATTCTTTCCATCTGCGCCCCTAGCTTGTCAATGCCCGCGGGGCGAAGGTTTTGTTCTTTGGCCCATGTTAAATGTTGTAAAAGGTGGTGTACACTGTACATTAAAAAAGGTCTAACAACAATGCAATACCACTTTGTCCGTCAAACGCAGCCTTGGGCCTTGATCGTTTCCCCAGATACGCAGACATGCACAGCCGTGTACAGCCGTGTATTTTGTAAAACAGGCTTCCATGCTTTCCAGGAGAAGTGGTTTTTAGCTGCGAGTGTTCAAGTTAATTTGACAGTTTTGTGTAACAGTTTCATTGAGCTTCATCCCCTAAACTGTCACCTACTTAAAAATTGTTTGGGATTAAAATAATCCAATAATAAATCCAAACTGGCCAGAGTGGGAGAATTTCAGCACGGACACGCTCCTATGAAACTTTACTTTTTTCTTTTTCTGGGTCATAAAGCTAATAAAATACACTTTCCACCTCCCGACATTCCCCACGTTTTCATATAAATTATTTCTCACCCATGTTCTACTTTCCTTTAAGCCTATTTTCCCAGGCCAAGAGCCTTGGTTAATTTCCTTAGATAAATATCGGTTACCTCTGATAAGAAAAAGCACACTAGAGAGAGTTAAATGGAGCAGCTAGCCATTTCAGTGAACTTGCAATGACAGATAAACAATGATGAAAATATTATTGTGTGAGTGTAAAAACAAAACAACAAAACAACGCTCAAAACAGAAAACTTACTTCTTGACAAATAACACAAACTCTTATTTGACTTGTGGGATAAATTTCAGAGGGAAACAGAGAGGAAAACATACATTTTATGAAAACAATGGTATGTCAACCGATGGAGCATTTTGTATATATTAGGGGATGTGTGGATACCAGGCACCATAGGAGACCCAGAGACTGCATGCATTTGGCCCCAGCGCCCCTGGGGCTCATGACTTCACCAGGAGCACACGGAAGGGGAGACTGGTGGCTGCTGAAGGGTTGATTCTTGTGTACCCGGGCAGTGTCCCTGTGTTTCTGGATGGGGGATAGGTCAAGCTAGCCTGGCTGCATTCCTACCCTGACGACGTGTGAGGCCCCAAGTTGGCTTTCTTCCCGGGCTATACATCCAGAGAGCCCTCTCCCTCCTCACACAGCCTTGGGGGCTGTGGAGAAACATGATGAAGAATCCTTGACACTTAGAGACCCAGGAGGCACTTGATAAAAAAGGATCAGTGCAGAAACCGAGAGTTCAGGCTCACTCCAGGGTCTTGGGGTGTCAGTAGTGGGGATTCTGTTTGACATAGCTGTGACATCATTTGCCACCTGATGAGCTAATTTTTCATGGAGGAGATGGAGAGGCGGTGGGCAAGGAAGAAAGAGGGTATTGTAAGGAGGAGAGAAGAAGGTTGAATAGGGCCTTCAAAGTGGTATGGAGCATGGAGAGCCTGGGTGTCATCAAAAGCTGGCCCATGCTTTGGTTTGTGGTAAGCGTGTCTTGGGGTGGCAGAGGTCAACTCCTAGCCTCCCTTAGCATCGCCGCACTAGTGAAACACCCTTGCACTGGACATTGAGGAGCCTGAAGCAGAAGGGTGGGAGGCCCCAGGACTGTGAATAGTTGCTCCCTGGTGCAGGAGTCTGAACTGGAAGGGGTTTTGCAGGTGTATGTAGGGGCTTCCCTGCTGGCTCAGTGGTAAAGAATCCACTTGCCAATGCAGGAGATGTGGCTTTGATTCCCTGGGTTGGGAAGATCCCTGAGAGGAAGAAATGGCAACCCACTCTAGTATTCCTGCCTGGAGAATCCCTTGGACAGAGGAGCCTGGTGGACTGCAGTCCACGGGGTTGCAAAGAGTCGGACACGACTTAGGGACTAAACGACAGCAACAGATGTATGAGAACTGATCTGCCCTGGGCCGGGCTTGGAGGATGCCCCGTCTCCTCCCCATGCTCCTTGCCCCAGGCCTTGATATAAAGCCGTGATCACTTACTTCCATTGCTCTCCTCTGGGACAGCTTGAAACCTCAGCCTGGGGAGATGGGGAGCTGCTGGGGCCTGACTTTGTGGGGCCGAGGCGTCCAGGGGAGTTAGATCTCCTCGCTCAGCAGTGGAAGCTGCTCTGGGTGCTTTGGTAGAGGTGGGGGGGAGACAAGCAGTGTTTAGGGAAGGTGGTCTGGCCACAGGGTGACCTAGTGAGGAGGAGGCGAGGGAAGTGATGGGTTATTTGGGTGCAAGCTGAAAACTGATGGCGTTTTCAGGCTCGGCACTTCTGGGTCATCTTTGACTTCCTCCTCTGACATTCCCTGTTTGTCTCCCCGGAAGTTCTTCATGTTCAGTGCACAGCCGACTACCCAGGAAGCACGTGAAGAACAGATTCTGGGGCTCCATTCCCGGGCCGGGAGCGGCCTGGGAATCTGCATTTCCAGTTTGCATCCCAGGCTATCCTAGTGCGGGGGAACTGAGGACCACTTTTGAGAAAGCTGACCTGGTTAGTAGTCAGGTTCTGTCAGGTTTGGAGCGTCTTTCTTCTTCTCTTTTGCCTTTCTGATCAGCCCCTTCTTTCTGTTTTCCCTGCCGCTGTCCTCCCGGCCCCTTGCCCTTCCTCCCCGCTCACTGTTCTCTTCCAGAGCCCGCTCCCATCGGAACCTCAGGGCAACCCCAGGCGGTCCATCCCGTTCGCCTGGTTCCAGGGTCTCCTGTCTCTGTCCGCCACTGGCCTTGCAGGCACAGCTCTCTTCCTCTGGCTGAGAAACCTGCCCTGACCTCCCTGCTAAGTAAGTGGTGGCCCCTCGCCCCCCCCCCCCCCATTTCTTTGCGTTTCTGCAGCTTCTGTTCCCCACACTGCTTAGTTATGGGGATGTGTCAGTTGTCAGCGTGTCAGAGGAACCCAAGCTTTGAATCTGGCAGCGACTCTCTTCTCCAAAAACCGGTCCTGCAGGGTTTGCTGAGATAATTCCCGGAAAGAGACTTAAGTTTAGTGCTTCGTACATAGAATGTGTTTATTCCAATGTTGTTGTGTTTATTCCAATGTTATTTCTTCCTCTTTTTCTTATGTGTCCTGAATCCCCAGCTGGACCAAAACACCCTCAATAGACAAAAAATGGGCTTTCCGTTCCCCTCTGTTCTCAGTGTTGAGCTTAGTTGGCCTGATAGGTAATAATAATAATACAGTAGCGACAGCAGGGGTAACGGTAATAGCAAACGTATAAGGTCTTTGTGACGTGCCAGACGTTGCATAGAGCGTTACTCATTGCATCTTCTCAGCAAAGCTTTGAGCAAGGTGCTATTATGGACGCCCAACGAGGAAAGCGGGGCCTGGGGAGGCTACGGGACTTGCCCCAGGGTACCCAGCTGCCCGGGCTTTGAATTTGAACTCAGAGCGCCTGGCTGCCACCGCTGTGCTCTAATAGCGCTGCAGAAAGAAAAAAGCCGATTTTTCGTATGTACAATACGTTGACCATATACAGAAATAGAGGGGCGCATACAGTGAATTCCTATTTAGGCCGCTTCAGTGGTCATCACCACGTCCTATCTTACTTTATCTGTAGCCCCACCCCCTCCTTTGTCTCCACTTTGTATGATTTTGAGACAGATCCCGGACATATACCCTCCCTGTAAATACTTATGTGTTAGTTGCTCAGTTGTGCCTGACTCTTTGCGACCCCATGGACTGCAGCCCACCAGGCTCCTGTGTCCATGAGATTTTCCAGGCAAGAGTACTAGAGTGGATTGCCATTTCCTTCTCCAGGGGAATCTTCCTAACCCAGGGATCGAACCGGGGTCTCCTGTACTGCAGGCAGATTGTTTACTGACTGAGCTACAAGGGAAGCCTTATGTATTTACAATACTTATGTGCTGCTAAGTTGCTTCAGTCGTGTCTGACTGTGCAACCCCATAGACGGCAGCTCCGCCATCCCTGGGATTCTCTAGGCAAGAACACTGGAGTGGGTTGCCATTTCCTTCTCCAATGCATGAAAATGAAAAGTGAAAGTGAAATCGTTCAGTCGTGCCCGACTCTAAGTGACCTCATGGACTGCAGCCCACCAGGCTCCTCTGTCCATGGATTTTCCAGGCAAGAGTACCGGAGTGGGGTGCCATTGCCTTCTCCAAATACTTATGTACTTATCTATAAATGATGGGTTTTTTAGTATAATCACAATGCTTTTATCACACTTAAAAATGTTATCAGTTGTTCCTTAATATCTTCAGTTTTGTGTTTAAATTTCTCTGATGATTGAATTAGCATTTTTTTTTACAGTTCATTGGTTCATATCAAGATCCAAACAAAAAAATAGCCCATTTTTCATAATGATTTTTAAAGCAGAATACCTGAAGATGTTTACTTACTGAGTTTAATTCAGCAGATATTTATCACATGTCTGTGTGTTTTGCAAGGCGCAATGTGAGGGTGATGAAAGATATTTTCTGGGAGCTGTCAACTGGCCGTGGTGACTGATAGTATTCAGAAATGGCAGAGGGCACTGGCTTGTTTTGCCTCCAAGGTTACAAGCTTGGAGTGAGTGATGCAGGTATAGAGGGCTTGATGGAGAAAGGGAAGGTGGAAGAATGAAACAAGCCCAGGAAAAATGTGATGGCTCTGGCTTGTGGTTTGTAGTTAGAGCTTAAAATCATATTCTGTCCTACATGTATGTGTATTGTCTGCACTCCATTCTTCTCTGACTTTCCACTTGATTCTTCTTTCAGTGGCAACTTGGAAGTCATGATGTTGGCTTTGTTTTCCTTGAAAAAAGTCTTGATAGAAATTTAGGGGTGAGCTTCATGATGATTGTGTCTTTGAGTAAAGAAAATAAATGTGTGTGTGGTGGGTGGGGGGAGGGTAAATCCACGCATTTCAGTGGCATCTGTCTCTTATACACATCTAGATGTGTATAAGAGACAGGTCGTAAAGAATCANGATTGTGTCTTTGAGTAAAGAAAATAAATGTGTGTGTGGTGGGTGGGGGGAGGGTAAATCCACGCATTTCAGTGGCATAATCCCAGTGGTGACAGATTCAAGTTTTTAGGTACATGCTTTTATTGTTCCATCTGACTCTAATGGAGGGGAAAATGTCTTGTCAGATGAGAAAAGCATTCAGAGAATGGGAAAAATTAAATTCTGTGAAATATTTCTGTTTGCTTTGAGATTATTCGTCCCTTTGTTTTGAGGGCCTTTCTAACTTCAAAGTGGTTTACCTTGAGTTTGATGGAATTGGGCTTTAAAACTAGGCTGAGAATCATGTGTATGCTATAAAAATCTACCGCTGAAACTTGCTGCTGGAAACATGTGAGTTTCATCAAGTAGATTTAAGTTGGAACAGGCATAAGAAAGAAAGCAGTTTGATTTGGGTGCCAACTGGGAGGTTAGAATAGCAATTTGCTTATTTCAGCTGTTTTATTCAGTAGCACTTATAAAGTTGACTAATTTCCTCCACAAATAGTTTGCCAACTTCCATTAAGAAACAAGAGATTTTAGGAATAAACTTTTACTCTTTTCTTATCCAAGAGGTGGTTTTCAGATTTTGTTTTTTTTTAAACTATCAAAACTATCACATTTTTCTTTGGCTAGAGAAATTCTATTTGAATTCGTGTCTGAATCATTTTTCATACTCATCAAAAATTATTTATAAAACTGAATCATGAAACTACTGGATTTTTGGTGAGACAGTTAATCCAATGTGCTTTAAAAAAATTTAAGTATTAGTTGACTTATAATTTGTGTTAGCTTGATTCAGTTATATATACATGTTTTTTTCATATTATTTTCCATGATAGGTTATTATAAGAGATTGAATAGCCCTGTGTTATCCAGTAAGTCATTGTTGCTTGTCGATTTTATGTATAGTAGTTTGTATATGTTAATCTGATACTCCCACTTTACCCCCCTTCTCCTTTTGGAAACCATGTTTCTTTCCTAAATCTGTTTCAGTTTTATATGTAGATTCATGTGTATTATATTTGAGACCCCATATGAGGGACACCATGTAATATTTGCCTTTCTTTACCTGACTTAGCGTGATCATCTCTAGGTCCCTCCATGTTGCACAGACGGCAATGTCTCATTGACTTATATGGCTGAATAACATTGCACACCCCCAACTACATCTTTTTAAACCAGTTGTCTATTGATGGGCGCTTGGGTTGTTTTCATGTCTTGGTTATTGTAAATAGTTTTCGCCTGAACATTGGGGTACCTGTATCTTTTTAAATTAGAAATCTTGTCTTTCTGGATGTATGCCCAGGAGTGGGGTTGCTGGGTCATATGGTAGTTCTCTTTTTAGCCTTTGAAGGACCCTCCATACTGTCTGTGTTCCATAGTGGCTGCACCGATTTACATTTCCACCAACAGTGCAGGAGGGTTCCCTTGTCTCCACACCCTCTTGTAATCTGCTGTGAATTGAATTTAACTTCAGATCTGTAAGTTATTTTTTAAATATTAAACATATCTATATTCCATACTACCCAGTCCAGTGTTCTTGCCTGGAGAATCCCAGGGACNCATCTGCATATCTGAGGTTATTGATTTCTAACCTTCAGAACTCATCGATATTTATAGATCTAGAAAATTATGAATAACTTGAACATTTCTGTAAGCAGGAAGATTATTAATTGTTCCTCATTTTCTTATGTGTGTGTTTTTTAAACTGTAGGTCCCTGGGATCAGGAACACAACACCTGCTAAATTTCATATGGAAATCGGTCCCTGGTCACCTTACCTGAGCCCCCGCCCCTCCTGAGTCCAGCCTTTTCTCTGGGCTTGCAGTCACACGAGCCACCATCCCCTCACATGAGCCACCATCCCCTCTGCAATTTTAAGCCAGCTCAACTTGGGGGTTTCTGTTACTTACAGTTAAAAGCACAAGGCAATGGCACCCCACTCCAGTACTCTTGCTTAGAAAATCCCATGGACAGAGGAGCCTGGTAGGCTGCAGTCCATGAGGTCGCTAAGAGTTGACACGACTGAGCGAGTTCACTTGACTTCACTTTCACTTTTCACTTTCATGCATTGGAGAAGGAAATGGCAGCCCACTCCAGCGTTCTTGCCTGGAGAATCCCAGGGACGAGGGAGCCTGGTGGGCTGCCGTCTCTGGGGTCGCACAGAGCCGGACACGACTGAAGCGACTTAGCAGCAGTAGCAGCACTTTATAAATAGATCTATTTCCTGTTGGAAATGAAAATGAATAATTCTCTTTTGTGGGTCAAGGGATTTATACTCCCAAAGAGACATGAAGAAAAGAGAACAATTATTAAACACCTGCTATGTGTCAGGCACAAATGCAAGGTGTTTTTACAGACATTTTCTTCGCCAATCCTGAAGGTGGGCCTCATCACACCTCCTCGCCTGTTGCTGCCGCAGTGAGTGATGTGGGAGCTGCTGGTCCTGGGGACCGCGTTGCCCACGGTTGCTGGAGGAAGGCGGGTGGTGGCTGTCTCTGGGCTGTCCATGGATCTTTACCCGGCTCTGGGCACATGGCCTCGTGGAGGTATGCTGTTTCTGGTGTCTGTGTGACAAGAACTAATCTCACTTCTGCCCCTGATAAAAGGTGTGTCGGGATCACCTGGTGCCTTCTGACTTGCTTTTCTGCCAACTTGTTTTCTTTGCACCGAGTAGTAGAAAATTGGGCCAGATGTAACTTGATTTCTGACTATAATTAAAAAATTTCCCGGCCACTGGCCAAATGCAAGCAGAAGTGACTAAATTCTGAACTAGCTGGAGTGCTTTCCAGATGCACTGAGAGATTCTGTTATAGGTCATGGCACGGCTTTCTGTATTCCACAGGGTGGTGAAATGAAGCTGTGATTGAATACATCTTCCTTTGGGGGGGAAAAAATTCAGAACAAAACATGTCGAGTGAAGGTCTAAGTGTTGGGATTGGAGGGGTGGTCAAGTCTGTCTCTGAACCCTGACCTTGGAACTAACTTCACCTTTGACCTTGCTGTCTCAGTGAGCGCTGGTCTGGTCTGGCCTGGCTGTTTGTCATTCCTCATGTGGANTCTCCGCTCTAATCCCTCATTTTACAGTTGAGAAAGTTACTACCACTGCCCGGAAGTCTATGCTGTAAGATGACAGAGTAAATTAAAGACAGAGACTAGAGTTAGAACTTGTGGTCTTTTGCACATTTCATATTCTTTCCATTTTAGGGCATTCTAGTAATTTGTATTAATTGCCTGACGATTAATATAAATTAATAGTTAATGACCAGCCATACTTTGATGGAAGTAAGTTGAACTTATGAGGTATTTGAGTTGGTTCTTATAAGTTGCATGTGATGAAATGTCACACAGCATCCCTGGTGGCTCAGATGATAAAGAATCCACCTGCAGTGTGAGAGACCCAGGTTCAATCCCTGGGTTGGGAAGATGCCCTGGAGGAGGGCGCGGCAACCCACTCCAGCATTCTTGCCCAGAGACTCCCCTTGGACAGAGGAGCCTGGTGGGNATAAAGAATCCACCTGCAGTGTGAGAGACCCAGGTTCAATCCCTGGGTTGGGAAGATGCCCTGGAGGAGGGCGCGGCAACCCACTCCAGCATTCTTGCCCAGAGACTCCCCTTGGACAGAGGAGCCTGGTGGGCTACAGTCCATGGGGTCCCAGAGAGTTGGACACAACTGAGTTACTAAGCACACACACATTACGAAGTAATGCACTTTCCGAACGCCTGCATTAGTTGGTACTGGGTCTGTAGTTAGCTTTGGTGAATACTCTAAGGGTTTTGTTTTATTTATTTTTGTAAGATATTCCCTTTAACGGACGCAGAAAGCTGGTGACACATGAAGCTCAGCCTGCAAAACTTTTTTCTTTTTCCTGTGTATGTATGTGGGGTGTGTGTGGGTGAGTGTGCGTGTGGGTAAGGGGGTGTGTATGTGTGTATGTGTGTGGGGTGTGTGTGTGGGGTGGGTGTATGTGTCTGTTGGGGGCTGAATCAGGGAAAGGGGATGCAAGTCATGACTTGTCCCTTGGACTGAAAGGATATCCAACCAATCCATTCTGAAGGTCAGCCCTGGGATTTCTTTGGAAGGAATGATGCTAAGGCTGAAACTCCAGTACTTTGGCCACCTCATGCAAAGAGTTGACTCATTGGAAAAGACTCTGATGCTGGGAGGGATTGGGGGCAGGAGGAGAAGGGGACGACAGAGGATGAGATGGCTGGATGGCATCACTGACTCAATAGACGTGAATCTGAATGAACTCCGGGAGATGGTGATGGACAGGGAGACCTGGTGTGCTGCGATTCATGGGGTCGCAAAGAGTCGGTCGTGGCTGATGGCGTCTTTTGCACCTTGACTAGACTGTTCGAATACCTTATTAGAGGTAGGCAGTGCGCATAAAAGGCTGATTTTTTGGAGGATGGATGAGTGTTTGAGAATAACGATTCCTTGCCTGTTTGGAAAGTTCTGTGTTTGTTTCTGGTGCCTGTCCTCTGTCCTTGTACTGGTACAGCCATACTTGTCTGAAGGATGAAGTCTTTTGGCTTTTGGGGTGTCTCCTTTTCATCTGGTAGATTATGTTTAGTCTCCCCACCAGGGGGCAAGCGAAGAAAAGCAAAGTCAGTCTCACAGCAGCTTCATCACTGCAAATCCACAGAGGTGACGTTTTCTTATGGCCTGTTTATAGGTAGGAGGGATTTTCTGTGTGTGGGATATACGTGTGTGTATGTTTATTTGCTATGTTTGACTGCATAACATTGCCGCAGTCGCCACAATTGCTTCCCTGGTGGCCCAGCTGGTAAAAGACCCCGCCCACCAATGCAGGAGGCACAAGAGATGCAGGTTCGATCCCTGGGTCGGGAAGATCCCTGGGAGAAGGGAATGGCAACTCACTCCAGAATTCTTGCCTGGAGAATCTCATGGACAGAGGAGCCTGGTGAGCTGCAGTCCATGGGGTCGCAAAGAGTCAGACACAGCTGAATGTACACACACACACACTCAACTTAGCTTCTTAGAAATCCTTTGAAAATGGTTATGACACAGGTAACAGTTTCAGTGGGAATTCTGATACCATGGTGCTTGTCCTGTATGTATAATTTTAAGCTTGCCAGCGTCCCTCTTCCATGCCTGTGGTTTGGTCTTAATCCATTTATCTGGCTACAGAAGTGCTCGGGCATGTGGTTACAGTATGTTTTCAGACACTGCAGACTATAGGTCTGAGGGAAAGCATTTTCATCGTACTGTTATTATATAATCAGAATCCTCCATTGCGGGTGGGTCNGTATGTGTGTATGTGTGTGGGGTGTGTGTGGGGGGTGGGTGTATGTATCTGTTGGGGGCTGAATCAGGGAAAGGGGATGCAAGTCATGACTTGTCCCTTGGACTGCAAGGAGATCCAACCAATCCATTCTGAAGGTCAGTCCTGGGATTTCTTTGGAAGGAATGATGCTAAGGCTGAAACTCCAGTACTTTGGCCACCTCATGCAAAGAGTTGACTCATTGGAAAAGACTCTGATGCTGGGAGGGATTGGGGGCAGGAGGAGAAGGGGACGACAGAGGATGAGATGGCTGGATGGCATCACTGACTCAATAGACGTGAATCTGAATGAACTCCGGGAGATGGTGATGGACAGGGAGACCTGGTGTGCTGCGATTCATGGGGTCGCAAAGAGTCGGTCGTGGCTGATGGCGTCTTTTGCACCTTGACTAGACTGTTCGAATACCTTATTAGAGGTAGGCAGTGCGCATAAAAGGCTGATTTTTTGGAGGATGGATGAGTGTTTGAGAATAACGATTCCTTGCCTGTTTGGAAAGTTCTGTGTTTGTTTCTGGTGCCTGTCCTCTGTCCTTGTACTGGTACAGCCATACTTGTCTGAAGGATGAAGTCTTTTGGCTTTTGGGGTGTCTCCTTTTCATCTGGTAGATTATGTTTAGTCTCCCCACCAGGGGGCAAGCGAAGAAAAGCAAAGTCAGTCTCACAGCAGCTTCATCACTGCAAATCCACAGAGGTGACGTTTTCTTATGGCCTGTTTATAGGTAGGAGGGATTTTCTGTGTGTGGGATATACGTGTGTGTATGTTTATTTGCTATGTTTGACTGCATAACATTGCCGCAGTCGCCACAATTGCTTCCCTGGTGGCCCAGCTGGTAAAAGACCCCGCCCACCAATGCAGGAGGCACAAGAGATGCAGGTTCGATCCCTGGGTCGGGAAGATCCCTGGGAGAAGGGAATGGCAACTCACTCCAGAATTCTTGCCTGGAGAATCTCATGGACAGAGGAGCCTGGTGAGCTGCAGTCCATGGGGTCGCAAAGAGTCAGACACAGCTGAATGTACACACACACACACTCAACTTAGCTTCTTAGAAATCCTTTGAAAATGGTTATGACACAGGTAACAGTTTCAGTGGGAATTCTGATACCATGGTGCTTGTCCTGTATGTATAATTTTAAGCTTGCCAGCGTCCCTCTTCCATGCCTGTGGTTTGGTCTTAATCCATTTATCTGGCTACAGAAGTGCTCGGGCATGTGGTTGCAGTATGTTTTCAGACACTGCAGACTATAGGTCTGAGGGAAAGCATTTTCATCGTACTGTTATTATATAATCAGAATCCTCCATTGCGGGTGGGTCCTGTCCCGCCTCTTGCTACCCACACTGCTTCTTAAAGGAGGTTCATTTGGAAGTCATTTCACTCGCTATTTTAGGATACTTAGAACAACTTAAAATATACTTTTTTTCCCCCGTTAATCGAGATATAATTGGCATACAACATAAATTTGAGGTATACAGCCTAATGGCCAGACACCCATACAATGCAAAATACAAGACAGCTTTTTAGAATAGGTGAGAAGTTTAGAAAACAGGGGCAGGAAAAATAAGCAACTCATTAAGGATTTGTTATTGGATGAACTGTGAAAACCAAATACAGAATTGACCTTGCCTGAATCAAGATATTGACAAATAGTGAGTAAGAGAAATACTTATCTCGGGAGTTTTATTTTGTCATGGACGCATACAATTCCAGAGAGTCATTTATATGGAAAAAGCCCTGACTTTGGGATGATGAGTCCTGGCCTGGCTTTCAGCAAGTGCTCTATTCTGGCTGGTGTGTGGCTTACGTAATTAATTTCCTTATTTAGTCCTTATAAAAAAATTTGGTGGATGATGAAGTCATTTGATCTTTTTATGTTCATTACAACTCATAGTTATTAAAAATGTAACACACAGGTGAGTCCTCATTTGTCTAGTTGTTCTTATTGTCTTTCTCGATTTGAGACTTACAAGTATTGACTGTCACACGCATTCTGTAAGGCTCAGTCTTAATAAATATGAACCAAAGCTGCTTTTTTAGTTGGAATCTAGCATGTAGCAGTTCACTAGTTCCATACTACACAACTAAACTAACTTTTTCGGGTGCTTTGAATGACATATAGGAGACTATGGCTTTACTAATAAAGCAAACAGGAAGACTTAGATCCTTATCGTCTATCAGTTTTCCTTTAATTATTAATACCTACTGAAGTAGCTGCTAANCGCATTCTGTAAGGCTCAGTCTTAATAAATATGAACCAAAGCTGCTTTTTAAGTTGGAATCTAGCATGTAGCAGTTCACTAGTTCCATATTACACAACTAAACTAACTTTTTTGGGTGCTTTGAATGACATATAGGAGACTATGGCTTTACTAATAAAGCAAACAGGAAGACTTAGATCCTTATCGTCTGTCAGTTTTCCTTTAATTATTAATACCTACTGAAGTAGCTGCTAGTGACTGATTACTTATACAAATAAATTATAGGTACTCTAAAACCCTGTTTGTAGTTTCTTTGAAGTTTCTGATTGGGTTGCCACCAGGTAAATGAGTGTGTGGGCCTTGTACAGGCCTGTGAACCACATTGCTTTGTGATTTTATATATTGAATATTTAATAAAGGATGCTCCAGGGCTGTGTGCAGAAGGGGTTAAGCTGGAGTGGAGGAAAGTGCCTTATGACAAAGAGTCTGTCTTTTCAGAACATACCATGTTGCTGCCTGTGTTCTGTTCTTAGCAAATCAAGCCGATTGGATTTTAGCTCTGGTTTGTGTGGTTTTTCCATGCATAATGGTCCCATTTCATCCACTGCCTTTGAAACGTGCTCGAGTTTGCAATCATCTCTCCACAATAAAATAAGTCATGGTGCGTTTCAAACTTCTTTATTGTTTTTGAAAAGGAAACCCTTTTTTTTCAAATAAAATCGCACATGGCATCCCAATATATAAGGATGAAGGCTGAATGACTTTTTTAAGGTAGAGGGACTAGCCGCTCAGAGCCTTGCCCAGGTCTCCCCAGAGGGGCTTCGTCCCAGTGCCTGGAACCCTCAGAACTCGGTGTGGAGAGCACTGACGAGGATGAAATTGCTTTGGTATCGAGACACAAAAGTGAGTGTGTTTTCCACTCATTTTTGATACTTGCTCAGCCACATCTGTGTGGTGAACCGAACTTTAGATCAGGGATTGGCAGACTTTTTCTATAAAGGGCAAGATAGTAAATATTTTCAGCTTTAGGGGCCATGTGGCCCCTGTCACAGTGATCCAGCTCTGTTTGTCACACAAAAGCAGCCTAGACATATGTACATGCCTGAGCATGGCTGGGTCTCATTAAAACTCTCTATACAGGCTCTCAACTTTGAATTTTGCATAATTTTCACATTTGAAGAAGTACTGTTTTTTTTCCAACCATTTGAAAATGGACAAGCAATTCTCTCACGGGCCAGGGAACTGCAAGCTGGATTTGGTGTGTAGGTCCTAGTGTGCTGATTCCTACTTTGGCCATTCTATAGGGATTGCTTTTTAAAAAATTGCATATGTGTAAAACAGTAAATGCTGGAGAGGGTGTGAAGCGAAGGGAACCCTCCCACACTGTTGGTGGGAATATAAATTGCTACAGCCACTACGGAGAACGGTACAGAGGTTCCTTAAAAAACTAAAAACAGGGCTACCATATGACCCTGCAAACCTGTTCCTGGCCACATATCCAGAGAAAACCATGACCCTGAAGGATGCACGCACCCCAACATTCACGGCAGCACTGTTTACAGTAGCCAAGACATGGAAGCAACCTGAATGTCCATCGGCAGAGGAATGGATAAAGGAGTCGCGGTACATTTATACAATGGAATAGTACTCAGCCATTAGCAGGAATGTAATAATGCCATTTGCAGCAATGTGGATGGGCCTAGAAGGTGTCATACTGAGTGAAGTACGTCAGACAGCGGAGAAATAGCATTTGCCATCCCTTATCGGTGGACTCTAAAAAGAAATGATACAAATGAACTTACAAAGCAGAAAGAGACTCACAGCCTTAGAGAACCGACTTATGATTGCAGGGGGAAGGGATAGTCAGGGAGTTTGGGATGGACATGTAAACACTGATATTCAAAATGGGTCACCAGCAAAGACCTACTGTAGAGCACAGGGGATTCTGCTCAGTGTTACGTGGTGCCTGGATGGGAGGGGAGTTTGGGGGAGAATGGATACATGGATATGTATGGCTGGATTGCTTTGCTGTGCATCTGAAACTATCACAGCATTGTTAATTGGCTATATGCCAATACAAAATAAGAAGTTTAACCAAAGACAAAAAGGAAATAAAGGTGATTAAAAAAATATGTGTTTAGCTGAAGTTCAGATTGAGGCGTCTGTAGTTTATTTCCGCTTCTCTGATGATCTCTTTTCTCTTTCTGAGGCTGCCACTATATGTCCACCTTGAGTCTCACAAGCTGCTAATTCCTAGTGCGAAAGTTCTCTCTAGTACGCTGTGCTCAGATGCAGTGAGATGCCTTCACACCGGGGGTTAGGGCATCAGTGTGCGCATTTTGGGGTGGGGACATGAACATTTAGCCCATGATACTCTTCAGCTTCCTTATTTTCATTTTCATAAGAGCAAAATTGAAACGAATCCTCTCAGAGGGCTAGTGAGTTCCAGTATTTGCTGCTGCCAAGACCCCACATTATTGTCACTAGAAAGTCACCTCCCAGTTTGTCTCTCTGAGCTGAGCAACAGGTTTTAAAGACTGGAAGGTGGAAGGGGTTGAAAAGAAGAAGACGCAGGGACTTCCTGGTGGTCCAGTGGTTAAGACTTCGCTTTCTAAATGCAGGAGGTGCAACTGTGATCCCTGGTCGGGGAGCTGAGACCCCACCTACACTGTGGCCAAAAAGCCAAAACATAAAACAGGAGGAATATTGTAACAAATTAAATAGAGACTTTAAAAATGGTCCACGTCAAAAAAAAAAAAATCTTCAAAAAAAGAAGACCCAGAGCTGGGAAAAGAGCTTAACTGGTTGACACGCAGGCTGAAATTTACCTCTTCTTCCAGTAAATACCCATGCAGAGTTTGTGTCTTACGTCTTGTCATATTTCCTCGTACCCAGCCATCCTAGGCACGGTGCTAGATTAATGGTGCGGTGGTGTAGGGCACGTGTGTGTGTATGTTATAATTGCCCTGTTATTTGCTATTCACAGAGGCCCTGTCAGATTGATTGGCCAGTGTCTTTAAGCTCTGACCCCGCTGGCTGTCAGGATCAAGCGCAGAAGTGTGGGGAGTTGGACAGACTTGCCCAAGATCACATCACAAGTTAGTGACAGGGCTGAGACTGAAACTCATGTCCTGTGTAATTGTCACATCTCGCTACTTCCTACAGCCTCCTGGGTGGTTGGAAAGCGTTTGTCTTAACTTTATCTTGGAAGCTGGATAACAGGGTTTCCTGTTTCAGCTTCGCGTGTCCCGCCAGCTCTGTCATCTCTGAGCGTCTTGCTATTTCGTGTCTCAAATTAAGTGCTGGAGAAATTTTGTGGGGGCTGGGGATAGTGATAAAGGCTTTTTCCTGCTAGGATAAAGTCATCATTCTGTTGTAGTCATTTAAGGCTAAATTCCCTAGGACCTTAGGGGTAAGCATATATTGCTTAGGAAATTAACAGTGATTGTTTATTGCACTGGCCAGATTTGTCCAGAATAAAGCATTTTAAAATTTAAATTTTTCTGTTGAAATGTTGGTTGAAGCAGAAACTTGTGTGGGAGAGGAAAAAAACCACAAAAATCATTGCTGATAGAAAAACAGTTTTTAAAGAAGCAAGACATGAACAAGTCATCTTCTAATGGTAGCAAGTACTCAGGATAAGAATCTAGTTCTCTCGGGACTCTGAAGGAAATCTTTCTGTCTAGGTGATAAAATGATTTTACTAGGCTGGAACGTCTTACAGTGCTGGGGAATCGCATTTGTAGAGCTGCTTCCTTCGGGTTGAGCGTGTTTATCTCACTGAGGCTTGGAAGAGAGGCTGGCTGAATCTCGGGACTGCCCGCTGACTTCGGCAGCTCACGTCATTATGGGAAAAGACTGAGGGACATGCCGGCCTCTTTGACTTCCATAAGCTGGGCAGTGGGGCTGTACGCATGCTCTCGTTCTCCTAGACGTTCTGGGTCCCTGAAAGCAGTTGACATGGGTCCCCAAGAATTGCTTCAAGTTCTTTAAGGAGCAACCCTTGGGGCAGTCCTGGTCCCCAAACCTGGATTTCAGGCTCAGCCCCGTCCCTTGCTGCTGCTTATCCTCTGCCATTTTCTCTTTCCTTACTCGTGGAATGAGGATGACAGAGCTGGACAAAAGTCTGAGGATCCATGAGAGGAGCTGGCACATTGTTCAGCGTGGTAACTGGCCTGGAGTCGCTGCTCAGTAAAAGGTAATTTGCTGTCCACCTGCTGGGCGTCTTCCCTTTCCAGAGGGACCCCGGGCAGCTGAGCCCATACTTGTCCTTCTGAGAAGGTGCTGAGTCTGTGCTGGCCCCAGAAATGCAGCGGCCAGAAACACTAAGTGCCTGCCGTTATCTGAATCTGGGTTTCTCCATTTGCATTCTGAAAACTGGCATTTAAATATCTGTGTGTGTATGAGCGTGTGCTCAGTTGTGTCGGACTCTTTGCGACCCCTATGCACGGTAGCCCGCCAGGCACCAGGCAAGAATACTGGAGTGGGTTGCTGTTTCTTCCTCCAGGGAACCTTCTTGACCCAGAGGTTGAACCGGCCTCTCTTGCATCTCTTGCCTTGGAAGGTGGATTCTTTACCATTGTGCCACCTGAGAAGCCCAGAAAGGCCAGTGCAAGAGGTTAAAGGGTTTTGGGAAGAGAGCTGTTCATCTCCCAACATTACATTAGATTTCCTCATGCCCTTTTGTTTAAATTTTACTCCAAACAAAGATTCATCACATATTTTTCTTTAGATATTCAGGTTTCTGCCTTCTGCCCAGCCCCTTCCCCACCACCCCACCTAAGGAAGGGGAGTTACAACTGTGATCCACTGGGGTCATGGGCAGAGAATCTGTATTGCTACGTGGTACCATTTCCTTGAGCTGTTTGAAGTCTTCAGAACCCTGAATGTCTGGAAGTTGCAAAGAAGGACTGAGGAGACCAGAAAGACAGACGCACAAGAGATGCACTTATATTTATAGACTCTAATGACACCAGTGATGGTGTGAGTACTGAGAACTCCTAATTATAACTATGGAGGCTGTTAAAAGGCTCGAATGTTTTGAGTCTGTTTCTTCTGAGGCAAAGAAAGCTATTGTTCACCTCTCTGAGAGTCAGCCGCTCCCATAGTGAGTAGGTTGTCATTAAGTGTAGTTAAATGAGAGTTTACTAAATGCATTCTGCTACCTAAAGCAGTCCTGCTTTGCAGTGACCCTCTGTGTCAGCAGGGTGAGCTGTCCCACACTGATCAAATGGTGCTCTGGCTGGTTCTACGGCTTCCCAGGTGCGCAGTGCAGTAGAGACAGGAGACGTGGGTTCGATCCCTGGGTTGGGAAGATCCACTGGAGAAGGACTTGGCAACCCACTCCGGTATTCTTGCCCAGAAAATCTCACAGAGGAGCCTGGTGGGCTACAGTCTGTGGGGTCGGGAGGAGTTGGACATGACTGAGCAGGCGCACGTTATATTACTGGTTGTATAAAAGAGTCTCAGAGTTTGTTGAACTTTAGAAAGTAATCATGAAAAACAACTTTGTTGTCACTGACAGCAAACTTGTTAATATTTCTTTTTGCATTTCTTGGACTACTAAATTCAATCTTTTTATGACTTAGTTTTACAAATTCAACAAATGTGGGATAAACGTTCATTGAGTGTCAGTCATACCAGGCATTATACAGTCACGAAGAGAAACACTCAGTGAACGGAATTGCAGAAGTTCTTGCCCTCATGGAATTTCTATTCATGTGTAATAATTTCAGTGTTTTTCCACGTTCTTATTGACAAGATGAAATAACCACTAAAGAAAGTATAAGCAGTTCCTTTGGCTGAAGTCTCAGTAGATTTTCAAGTACGTAAAATCGGGGGACAGAGAAGGCAATGGCAACCCACTCCAATACTCTTGCCTGGAAAATCCCATGGGCAGAGGAGCCTGGTAGGCTGCTGTCTATGGGGTCGCTAAGAGTCGGAAACTTTCACTTTTCACTCTCTTGCATTGGAGAAGGAAATGGCAACCCACTCCAGTGTTCTTGCCTGGAGAATCCCAGGGAC
>SJYW01002319.1:678064-711439 GCA_006410735.1 Raphicerus campestris | reverse complement strand
GAACCGAACTTTAGATCAGGGATTGGCAGACTTTTTCTATAAAGGGCAAGATAGTAAATATTTTCAGCTTTAGGGGCCATGTGGCCCCTGTCACAGTGATCCAGCTCTGTTTGTCACACAAAAGCAGCCTAGACATATGTACATGCCTGAGCATAGCTGGGTCTCATTAAAACTCTCTATACAGGCTCTCAACTTTGAATTTTGCATAATTTTCACATTTGAAGAAGTACTGTTTTTTTTCCAACCATTTGAAAATGGACAAGCAATTCTCTCACGGGCCAGGGAACTGCAAGCTGGATTTGATGTGTAGGTCCTAGTGTGCTGATTCCTACTTTGGCCATTCTATAGGGATTGCTTTTTTAAAAATTGCATATGTGTAAAACAGTAAATGCTGGAGAGGGTGTGAAGCGAAGGGAACCCTCCCACACTGTTGGTGGGAATATAAATTGCTACAGCCACTACGGAAAACGGTACAGAGGTTCCTTAAAAAACTAAAAACAGGGCTACCATATGACCCTGCAAACCTGTTCCTGGCCACATATCCAGAGAAAACCATGACCCTGAAGGATGCACGCACCCCAATATTCACGGCAGCACTGTTTACAGTAGCCAAGACATGGAAGCAACCTGAATGTCCATCGGCAGAGGAATGGATAAAGGAGTCGCGGTACATTTATACAATGGAATAGTACTCAGCCATTAGCAGGAATGTAATAATGCCATTTGCAGCAATGTGGATGGGCCTAGAAGGTGTCATACTGAGTGAAGTACGTCAGACAGCGGAGAAATAGCATTTGCCATCCCTTATCGGTGGACTCTAAAAAGAAATGATACAAATGAACTTACAAAGCAGAAAGAGACTCACAGCCTTAGAGAACCGACTTATGATTGCAGGGGGAAGGGATAGTCAGGGAGTTTGGGATGGACATGTAAACACTGATATTCAAAATGGGTCACCAGCAAAGACCTACTGTAGAGCACAGGGGATTCTGCTCAGTGTTACGTGGTGCCTGGATGGGAGGGGAGTTTGGGGGAGAATGGACACATGGATATGTATGGCTGGATTGCTTTGCTGTGCATCTGAAACTATCACAGCATTGTTAATTGGCTATATGCCAATACAAAATAAGAAGTTTAACCAAAGACAAAAAGGAAATAAAGGTGATTAAAAAAATATGTGTTTAGCTGAAGTTCAGATTGAGGCGTCTGTAGTTTATTTCCGCTTCTCTGATGATCTCTTTTCTCTTTCTGAGGCTGCCACTATATGTCCACCTTGAGTCTCACAAGCTGCTAATTCCTAGTGCGAAAGTTCTCTCTAGTACGCTGTGCTCAGATGCAGTGAGATGCCTTCACACCGGGGGTTAGGGCATCAGTGTGCGCATTTTGGGGTGGGGACATGAACATTTAGCCCATGATACTCTTCAGCTTCCTTATTTTCATTTTCATAAGAGCAAAATTGAAACGAATCCTCTCAGAGGGCTAGTGAGTTCCAGTATTTGCTGCTGCCAAGACCCCACATTATTGTCACTAGAAAGTCACCTCCCAGTTTGTCTCTCTGAGCTGAGCAACAGGTTTTAAAGACTGGAAGGTGGAAGGGGTTGAAAAGAAGAAGAAGCAGGGACTTCCTGGTGGTCCAGTGGTTAAGACTTCGCTTTCTAAATGCAGGAGGTGCAACTGTGATCCCTGGTCGGGGAGCTGAGACCCCACCTACACTGTGGCCAAAAAGCCAAAACATAAAACAGGAGGAATATTGTAACAAATTAAATAGAGACTTTAAAAATGGTCCACGTCAAAAAAAAAAAATCTTCAAAAAAAGAAGACCCAGAGCCGGGAAAAGAGCTTAACTGGTTGACACGCAGGCTGAAATTTACCTCTTCTTCCAGTAAATACCCATGCAGAGTTTGTGTCTTACGTCTTGTCATATTTCCTCGTACCCAGCCATCCTAGGCACGGTGCTAGATTAATGGTGCGGTGGTGTAGGGCACGTGTGTGTGTATGTTATAATTGCCCTGTTATTTGCTGTTCACAGAGGCCCTGTCAGATTGATTGGCCAGTGTCTTTAAGCTCTGACCCCGCTGGCTGTCAGGATCAAGCGCAGAAGTGTGGGGAGTTGGACAGACTTGCCCAAGATCACATCACAAGTTAGTGACAGGGCTGAGACTGAAACTCATGTCCTGTGTAATTGTCACATCTCGCTACTTCCTACAGCCTCCTGGGTGGTTGGAAAGCGTTTGTCTTAACTTTATCTTGGAAGCTGGATAACAGGGTTTCCTGTTTCAGCTTCGCGTGTCCCGCCAGCTCTGTCATCTCTGAGCGTCTTGCTATTTCGTGTCTCAAATTAAGTGCTGGAGAAATTTTGTGGGGGCTGGGGATAGTGATAAAGGCTTTTTCCTGCTAGGATAAAGTCATCATTCTGTTGTAGTCATTTAAGGCTAAATTCCCTAGGACCTTAGGGGTAAGCATATATTGCTTAGGAAATTAACAGTGATTGTTTATTGCACTGGCCAGATTTGTCCAGAATAAAGCATTTTAAAATTTAAATTTTTCTGTTGAAATGTTGGTTGAAGCAGAAACTTGTGTGGGAGAGGAAAAAAACCACAAAAATCATTGCTGATAGAAAAACAGTTTTTAAAGAAGCAAGACATGAACAAGTCATCTTCTAATGGTAGCAAGTACTCAGGATAAGAATCTAGTTCTCTCGGGACTCTGAAGGAAATCTTTCTGTCTAGGTGATAAAATGATTTTACTAGGCTGGAACGTCTTACAGTGCTGGGGAATCGCATTTGTAGAGCTGCTTCCTTCGGGTTGAGCGTGTTTATCTCACTGAGGCTTGGAAGAGAGGCCGGCTGAATCTCGGGACTGCCCGCTGACTTCGGCAGCTCACGTCATTATGGGAAAAGACTGAGGGACATGCCGGCCTCTTTGACTTCCATAAGCTGGGCAGTGGGGCTGTACGCATGCTCTCGTTCTCCTAGACGTTCTGGGTCCCTGAAAGCAGTTGACATGGGTCCCCAAGAATTGCTTCAAGTTCTTTAAGGAGCAACCCTTGGGGCAGTCCTGGTCCCCAAACCTGGATTTCAGGCTCAGCCCCGTCCCTTGCTGCTGCTTATCCTCTGCCATTTTCTCTTTCCTTACTCGTGGAATGAGGATGACAGAGCTGGACAAAAGTCTGAGGATCCATGAGAGGAGCTGGCACATTGTTCAGCGTGGTAACTGGCCTGGAGTCGCTGCTCAGTAAAAGGTAATTCGCTGTCCACCTGCTGGGCGTCTTCCCTTTCCAGAGGGACCCCGGGCAGCTGAGCCCATACTTGTCCTTCTGAGGAGGTGCTGAGTCTGTGCTGGCCCCAGAAATGCAGCGGCCAGAAACACTAAGTGCCTGCCGTTATCTGAATCTGGGTTTCTCCATTTGCATTCTGAAAACTGGCATTTAAATATCTGTGTGTGTATGAGCGTGTGCTCAGTTGTGTCGGACTCTTTGCGACCCCTATGCACGGTAGCCCGCCAGGCACCAGGCAAGAATACTGGAGTGGGTTGCTGTTTCTTCCTCCAGGGAACCTTCTTGACCCAGAGGTTGAACCGGCCTCTCTTGCATCTCTNGCGACCCCTATGCACGGTAGCCCGCCAGGCACCAGGCAAGAATACTGGAGTGGGTTGCTGTTTCTTCCTCCAGGGAACCTTCTTGACCCAGAGGTTGAACCAGCCTCTCTTGCATCTCTTGCCTTGGAAGGTGGATTCTTTACCATTGTGCCACCTGAGAAGCCCAGAAAGGCCAGTGCAAGAGGTTAAAGGGTTTTGGGAAGAGAGCTGTTCATCTCCCAACATTACATTAGATTTCCTCATGCCCTTTTGTTTAAATTTTACTCCAAACAAAGAGACATCACATATTTTTCTTTAGATATTCAGGTTTCTGCCTTCTGCCCAGCCCCTTCCCCACCACCCCACCTAAGGAAGGGGAGTTACAACTGTGATCCACTGGGGTCATGGGCAGAGAATCTGTATTGCTACGTGGTACCATTTCCTTGAGCTGTTTGAAGACTTCAGAACCCTGAATGTCTGGAAGTTGCAAAGAAGGACTGAGGAGACCAGAAAGACAGACGCACAAGAGATGCACTTATATTTATAGACTCTAATGACACCAGTGATGGTGTGAGTACTGAGAACTCCTAATTATAACTATGGAGGCTGTTAAAAGGCTCGAATGTTTTGAGTCTGTTTCTTCTGAGGCAAAGAAAGCTATTGTTCACCTCTCTGAGAGTCAGCCGCTCCCACAGGTGAGTAGGTTGTCATTAAGTGTAGTTAAATGAGAGTTTACTAAATGCATTCTGCTACCTAAAGCAGTCCTGCTTTGCAGTGACCCTCTGTGTCAGCAGGGTGAGCTGTCCCACACTGATCAAATGGTGCTCTGGCTGGTTCTACGGCTTCCCAGGTGCGCAGTGCAGTAGAGACAGGAGACGTGGGTTCGATCCCTGGGTTGGGAAGATCCACTGGAGAAGGACTTGGCAACCCACTCCGGTATTCTTGCCCAGAAAATCTCACAGAGGAGCCTGGTGGGCTACAGTCTGTGGGGTCGGGAGGAGTTGGACATGACTGAGCAGGCGCACGTTATATTACTGGTTGTATAAAAGAGTCTCAGAGTTTGTTGAACTTTAGAAAGTAATCATGAAAAATAACTTTGTTGTCACTGACAGCAAACTTGTTAATATTTCTTTTTGCATTTCTTGGACTACTAAATTCAATCTTTTTATGACTTAGTTTTACAAATTCAACAAATGTGGGATAAACGTTCATTGAGTGTCAGTCATACCAGGCATTATACAGTCACGAAGAGAAACACTCAGTGAACGGAATTGCAGAAGTTCTTGCCCTCATGGAATTTCTATTCATGTGTAATAATTTCAGTGTTTTTCCACGTTCTTATTGACAAGATGAAATAACCACTAAAGAAAGTATAAGCAGTTCCTTTGGCTGAAGTCTCAGTAGATTTTCAAGTACGTAAAATCGGGGGACAGAGAAGGCAATGGCAACCCACTCCAATACTCTTGCCTNGTTGCAAAGAAGGACTGAGGAGACCAGAAAGACAGACGCACAAGAGATGCACTTATATTTATAGACTCTAATGACACCAGTGATGGTGTGAGTACTGAGAACTCCTAATTATAACTATGGAGGCTGTTAAAAGGCTCGAATGTTTTGAGTCTGTTTCTTCTGAGGCAAAGAAAGCTATTGTTCACCTCTCTGAGAGTCAGCCGCTCCCATAGTGAGTAGGTTGTCATTAAGTGTAGTTAAATGAGAGTTTACTAAATGCATTCTGCTACCTAAAGCAGTCCTGCTTTGCAGTGACCCTCTGTGTCAGCAGGGTGAGCTGTCCCACACTGATCAAATGGTGCTCTGGCTGGTTCTACGGCTTCCCAGGTGCGCAGTGCAGTAGAGACAGGAGACGTGGGTTCGATCCCTGGGTTGGGAAGATCCACTGGAGAAGGACTTGGCAACCCACTCCGGTATTCTTGCCCAGAAAATCTCACAGAGGAGCCTGGTGGGCTACAGTCTGTGGGGTCGGGAGGAGTTGGACATGACTGAGCAGGCGCACGTTATATTACTGGTTGTATAAAAGAGTCTCAGAGTTTGTTGAACTTTAGAAAGTAATCATGAAAAATAACTTTGTTGTCACTGACAGCAAACTTGTTAATATTTCTTTTTGCATTTCTTGGACTACTAAATTCAATCTTTTTATGACTTAGTTTTACAAATTCAACAAATGTGGGATAAACGTTCATTGAGTGTCAGTCATACCAGGCATTATACAGTCACGAAGAGAAACACTCAGTGAACGGAATTGCAGAAGTTCTTGCCCTCATGGAATTTCTATTCATGTGTAATAATTTCAGTGTTTTTCCACGTTCTTATTGACAAGATGAAATAACCACTAAAGAAAGTATAAGCAGTTCCTTTGGCTGAAGTCTCAGTAGATTTTCAAGTACGTAAAATCGGGGGACAGAGAAGGCAATGGCAACCCACTCCAATACTCTTGCCTGGAAAATCCCATGGGCAGAGGAGCCTGGTAGGCTGCTGTCTATGGGGTCGCTAAGAGTCGGAAACTTTCACTTTTCACTTTCTTGCATTGGAGAAGGAAATGGCAACCCACTCCAGTGTTCTTGCCTGGAGAATCCCAGGGACGGGGAGCCTGGTGGGCTGCCGTCTATGGGGTCGCACAGAGTCGGACACGATTGAAGCAACTTAGCAGCAGCAGCAGCAGCAGCAAAACTGGGGAAGGTAAAGATTTTAAGAAAGAAGTATATATAAAAGTAAATTCCATTTAATAACATTATAGAACTTTCTGTTGTAATGTTTCAGAACCTTTTCCGAATTATGAACAGTTTTAAATATCTCATTCCATCTGGAAACTAAACAGAATTTGACAGCCGACAGCCAATAGCCAAAGCCAGGTTAAATAGACAAAGCATATTAATATCAATGATGTAAAAATATGCACTCTATAAACCAAGAAGGTCTTGGGTGGTTTTCAGACTTTGAAAAAAAGTATCTGTAAGCACTTTAGCCATTTCTTTTATGTTTGTCTATTAAAATAAAGATGGATTTGAAACTACTAAAGATTAAGTGACACTAAGAAATATCGCGGTGCAATAATGCTGTGGTCCAGTGGCTAAAATTTCTTATTTTTTTCTGATTTCTTGAGGATTGTGAAGGAACAGAAGCTGACAGGCAAATAAGAGGAGAGAGTCAGTTCAGTCGCTCAGTTGTGTCCAACTCTTTGTGACCCCATGGACTGCAGCACATCAGGCTTCCCTGTCCATCACCAACTCCTGGAGTTTACTCAGACTTATGTCCATCGAGTTGATGATGCCATCCAGCCATCTCATCCTCTGTCATCCCCTTCAATCTTTTCCAGCATCAGGGTCTTTTCCAGTGAGTCAGTTCTTCACATCAGGTGGCCAGAGTATTGGAGTTTCAGCTTTAACATTAGTCCTTGCAATGAGAGTTTAGGGGGTGTTTTGTCAGGATTGCCTACCTGAAAATCAAACAAAGTAAACGTGTCAAAATAACCAGTGCATGTGTTCCTCTCTTGTTT
Organism: Raphicerus campestris; assembly: GCA_006410735.1. Lineage (NCBI taxonomy): Eukaryota > Metazoa > Chordata > Mammalia > Artiodactyla > Bovidae > Raphicerus > Raphicerus campestris. Next base: position 704,352 of record SJYW01002319.1, on the reverse strand, counting down.
ATAAGAAGTAAATGCTGCTTGAGAGGGTTTGTTTTTTTTTTTTAATTGTGATCTTTTCCCTAAATAGAAAAGCACCAATATTAAAAAAAGAAAAGATTAATTACCCAACATTTTATTTGGAGTTTTACTTTCAAACCCAAGAATTCTTTGTTTCCAAACTTGGTGCTAAGGAAATCTTCTGTTCCAAATTAAAAAAGAGAGAACATGGTTTGTCAGTTATTTTCACACTTCTTGGATTTAACTTTTAGAGACAATTTAGAGAATAACAGTGCAATAAAGTGTAAAAGCTGTTTATAAACTTAGCAGAAGAAGAGTAATTTTCATAAGAGCCTTGTACAAATATATTTATTTGTATCAAAAGTTGAGAGACAGTGCACTAACTTGAGGGCAAAAAAAGGTTTTGGGGGTTGATTTTTTTTCTGGGTTTAGCAAAAAAAAAAAAAAAAAAGCCAAAGCCCTGAAAACCAAAAACCCCTAGATTTTTTTGTTTCCTTTGTGATTTGATAACTTATAAAGGTAACAACATGAGAGACATTTTCAAAAAATATTCTATATTATTTTATAATTAATGTATAATTATAAAATATATTAATTATATAAAATATAACTATAACTTTATTAACTATATAAAACATTAATTATAGTGTTCATTAAAAACAGACCCTATGGATTGTAGCCCACCAGGCTCCTCTGTCCAGGGGATTCTCCAGGCAAGAGTTCTGGAGTGAGTTGCATGCCCTTCTCCAGGGGATCTTCCCAACCCAGGGATCGAACCAATGTCTCCTATGGCTCCTGTATTGCAGGCAGATTCTTTACCACTGAGCCACTGGGGAAGCCATTGTTTAGAAACATATTTATAACTATGCAATATATGCAATATATGTTATATAAAATAGTCCATCTATTTTACATTATTTTCTTCATGTGTCAGTATATTTCTAATAATTATAATTATAGTTGACCCATAGTTCTGTACTTTTATTTTTACTCAGTTAACATCTTTATATGTAATCAGTTTTACATAGTATAACCTCATCTATGTAGTGATGGTTTAGTTGCTAAGTCGTGTCCAACTCCTGGGACTCCATGGGCTATAGCCCACCAGGCTCCTCTGTCCATGGGATTCCCAGGCAAGAATACTGGAGTGGGTTGCCGTTTCCTTCTCTAGGAGAACTTCCCAACCCAGGGATCTAACCTGCATCTCCTGCATAACGGGCAGATTCTTACCACTGGGCCACCAGGGAAACCCAATATCATCTATATCCAGTTCCAATTTTAAATCTTAATAGTCTTAATAGATTTTTGATCATAACAAAAATCATTATTTGGTGAATTTTTTTCACTGCCTTAGAGAGTTCCGATGGTCCAGTTGAAAATTTTGGAGATGAAAAATATCTTCAGGCAGGTAAGAGTTGATTTCTTAGGAAATCACACCCGTGAACTCATTATCCTCTTCAGCTTGCCTGGCATAAGTAGATCAGTGAATTCAAGGTAAACAATTGCTTTATCTCACTGTAAAATCAGCAGTTTTACTCATGGAAACCATCTTCTTGTCTCTTATATCTCCTGCATTCACAGGCAGATTCTTTACCACTNAGCCTGGTGGGCTACAGTCCATGGGGTTGCAAAGATTCGGACACAACTGAGTGACTGAGCACACATGTCTGAAAGGCTTATTTAAATTCTTCAAGGATTAAAAAAAAAAAATCCGAGGATACCATCTTCCCCATCCCCCAGACAAGGATTTGTGTTTATTCTTTATGATTCCCCTTCATAGCAATTGTTATTTATGGATAACTCCCAAGATTCTTTAGTGGTAGTTTTTTTTAAAAATGGCCAAAGAAGAATGTGTTGTGACTTTTCCCCTTCATTTTTTAATCATGTAGCAAATGGGAGGACAGGAAATGCTGTCTTATCAGAACCACATCAAAATTATTCCAGCCTTAACATCCTGACCACACCCTGTACTTCGGAAGAGCGTTCCTTTAAAGCCACAAAGGAGTCTTTTCTTCCATATTAAGCTGGAGAGGGTTTTCCAAGATTTATATTAACAAGGAAAAAGAAAAAAAAATAAAACCAATATCATCAAATTGTTGGTTCCATAAGCTGGTGTAAGAGTGCCTAAGTGCAAGCTATACTTAGGAGAAAGGTATACATTCTCAACAGTCAGGACAGTGAAATCATTATTTGAATGAATTATTTGAAAAATCATCTGTGATTTTGGGGGGAGAGGTGTCCACAAGTTTTTCAAACACACCTACTAAATGTAAAGAACTTTCTAGAACTGCAGTCAAAGCTATAAGTAAAGTGAAGTTGCTCAGTCGTATCCGACTCTTTGTGACCCCATGGACTATAGCCTACCAGGCTCCTCTGTCCATGGGATTTTCCAGGTAACAGTACTGGAGTGGATTGCCATTTCCTTCTTTGGGGGATCTTCCCACCCCATGGATCAAACCCACATTGTAGACAGATGCTTTACCGTCTGAGCCACCAGGGAAGTCCTAGCTATAGGTAGGGAAGGGAAAGGAAGGGAAAGTCGCTCAGTTGTGTCTGACTGTTTGTGACCCCATGGACTGTAGCCTGCCAGGCTTCTCAGTCCATGGGATTTTCCAGGCAAGAGTACTGGAGTGGGTTGCCATTTCCAGGACACTATTGAGAGCAGAAGTCAATGTTAGGAAGAGTTACACACTAGAATTGTTTGGGCAAAACAATGTAAGACTTAGGTCACGGAAGTTCTGGATTTCACTGGTGGTTCACAGGTCACATAATTCAAGGTGAAACGAAATGAAAGTCAGGCATTTCCTCCTTGTCCTGGCCTCTATATTGAAGCCGCCATTTTGTTATATAAAATACAGGTGGTTCAAGGGCCTGGAAATGCTGAAATGAGATTGTCTTAGTCTTTTCCTGTTGCTTTTCAAGTCAAGGTGATGGTGTTTGGAGACCGTGTTGAGTGGATTCAGGGCCCAGCCCTGTAGGTACTTAATGACTTCAGTGTGGGCTTTTAATCTCCTGCCCAAGTGTTATCTTACTTGTCCAGACAAGCCTTCACCATTCTAGGAGAGTGTGGGAAAATTAACACTGCTGAGCGACCCGGCAAGGAGAGAAATGTCTGAAGCTAGAAATGAATTGCACTCGTATTTATTTTAATGCAGTCTGGAAACGTACAGCTTGAGATCTCTGTGCCGCTTAAGGCGAGCCCTGCACCCTTCCACGGAGGGGGAAAAAAAAGAGCAAGAGGATTGAAAAATAGACAGAGCATGGCTATCTTTACTGCTGGAGTTAGCTCTCAGGAAACCTGAAATGCTGAATGTAATAAAATGTTGACAGCAGTTTCACTTAACATGCGGGAACCCTGGACCAGAACGACATCTTTGGCACCAAAGGAAATCAGGAGAATAAAAACAGCAGTCGTCAGGATTTGAAGGAAAGCCACAGATTATTACCATCTGTATGTTTTCCAGACCCTGTGCAAAACCAGAAAGCCGGGACCCAGCCAGAGAGTAAGTATATTGAATTCTGGTGTATGTTTTTAGACGGAAGAAAGTTAGAAATTGGTCTCAATGTTTGAACACAGCGCTTCATAAAACCTGACGATTTTTCTTTTTTCCAGTGACCATGTCCTAATAGTTTATCTGTTGCAAACCTGTGTGTTTCGCATGGGAGCTCCCATTGCTATAAACCTTTATTGTACCAGGCCATCATACTTTCACGGTTTCTCTGTAAACATAGCATTGTTTGTAAGTTGCTCTTCTATTTCAGATTGATCTTATACATCGTGTTTTTGTGATGTTTCCAGAAAGTTGTGGAAAGATCATGGTGAAGCACATTTTAGTGTTTGGGTCATGAATTGATCGGCTCATCACTGTCACCTATCAGTTAGCTCATATTTTTCTGTTTATTATCCAGAAGGAGGTACTTTCAGATGAGCCAGTCTTTAAATATTTTTGGATTAATTTCCCTCACATTGACTGATGTTATAATTTGAGCCAACAGCTGCATTCTCTACAGTTGAAACCTATAAAGAGACTAAACATAAATCAAAAAGTTTCAGACTGTGTGTGCTTTGATTAGGGTTGATGTTTGTTCAGAGATCTGAGACCTCAACTTGTAAAGTCTAGCCCTTGAAAAGCGAGATTCACTGAGTGGGGTTGGGGATGGGAGTGGCAAGGGGGGAGATGGGTTATTCCTTTTTATAAAAGGAGAATGTCTGTTTTAAAATAACAACTAGTGAATAAGAGAGGCCTGTTTATCTAAAATGTTTACATGAAAGAATTAAATCCTATGTCAATGGGACCATTAGGTAAACTATTTGACATCTCATTGAGAAATAGAAACTTTGTAAATGGCTTTTGATATGTAGCGCTGAGAATAAAATTTAATGGGATGATTCTAACTTGAAAACAGCAATTAATGACAGATTGTAGAAGTCAGCCAATTAATTGTCACTGAGTGCTTTTCTATCCAACACATATGAAAGATTGTTTATAAACAGGGAGTATTTTTTTTCAACGTGCATACGAATTTCGTATAACACTTGGCAGTTCTTGGCTAGTTTGGCAACATTAAAATCTTAGCTCTTAGACTAGTTTCCTGGAGATGAAATATTCCATGGATAGATCTGTGCTTTCCTTGCAAGCCTGGCAATCTTAATGTTTAGCAAGACATTCTTCTCTGCAGTGTTTTTCTTCAATCACCTCCAATTCTCAGAATAATTTAATATGAAGTGTTTGGACAAATCGAAATGAGGGAAGGGTCCCACACCTGTTGAACCCTAGGTTTGCAGCGACATTGAATTGCACACATTGTGCTTAATTCTGAAAGCTATTCATCCCAATGTTCATTTTGCAATTAAAGTGTGTACACGAGTCTCTCTCGCTGCAGGGTGTTCTTTCGTGTTAGGACAGCCCAATCCATTTCTTTAATTAATGATGCAGAGTCTTAGTTCATGGACCAGTCTCAGGGGACTAATTTAGCATATGTGAACGGGCTCACAAGGCTTTCTGGACTCTTGGGTCCTATTTGATAAATTATTGCTTCAATATATTAAATGGACCCCAGTGTCCTAAAAACATTCATATAATTTCCACATGTTCATTTTTTTTTCTTGCTGGAAAGTGCAACTTACAGCTAGAGTGGCTTAGAAATCTTGGCTCCTTCTTGAAGAAAAACCAATGGGCACGTTTAGCAAACCTTTCAAAAATATCTCAGTGCAGGAAAATCTTTGATACAATCTATGAATATGTTTATAACGTTTTTAAATGTCTGTGTAAGCATCTTAAGACTTCAGAGAAAAAGTGCTAAATTGGCACAGTTGATTTTTCCTCTTGCAAAACACTTGTGAGCAACAAGGTCGTATTGAGCAGAAGGTATGGTTGGAATGGCGTGTTGAGGAATGTTAATGATTTGTCTGAAGGGGTGTGCGTGGAGTGCACAGGCGGGCCCTTCACCTCCATCCTGCCTTCTTTTTGAAGTGACATTTGGCATTTTCGCTGCTTAGTGATGCCAGCTCGCTAGGAATCTTGAGTTCATCATACAAATTCTGGATCCCAGCTGCTCTGACATGGGTCAAAAGTGGGGCAAGCCTCACCGAAGCTGGTAGCTGCCTTGGCAGGTCTGTTCTGACTCAGAACAGATCTGTTCAGTTTCCCGTTCTAGAGTTTCATCCTGGCCTCTCTGGGGGCTCCCGGATTGGTGGAGTCTTGCTGCAGAAATGTACCTTGTTGGAAATGTCCTAAGTGTTGTACCCTTGGACCCGAGCAGGCCAGTCCTAGGATATTTGTCTCCATCCCAAACAAGAAGTACACCCTGGGGGTCTGCCTTCACGGAAGCTGCAGAGACCGTTGGCCATGTGTCCCCTGACTGACTTGCAGCTGATGGCAGGGTGGTCCAGAATCATAATAGAGTAGTTGCCTTGCAGGTAGCCGGCATCAACCCTGGGGCTTGATGATGCCCTTGCCCGAAAATAGTGGAGTTTTGCTCTTAGGGGAAAAGTAAAGGAAGATGTCACATTGTTACTTTAAAAATAGTCCTTTTTTTTTTTTTTTGCAGCAGTGTCTGCTGAGAAGTGATTACATCCTGTATTCATGTTGGAGCTCTGTTCTCTTTGGTACCTATCCTCTAAGCTTGAAGCAGTCAGCTAACAACTCTCATGGAGAATTTGCTGTGGGAAGTCCCGAAGGCTTGGTCTGTGCCATCTGCATGAGAGGGTGGATGTGGGACAGCAGTGAATACTGTGAGTGTATGATTGGAGCCAGATCGTGTGGTGCTGGCCCTTTGTGGCAGGAGTTCAGAGGACAGAAACCCAGCCAGTCCTGCTCATCTGCCTTAGCGGTGATACCCCTGCCTCCTACGAGGTTCTTCCCNTTCTGAAGTGACATTTGGCATTTTCGCTGCTTAGTGATGCCAGCTCGCTAGGAATCTTGAGTTCATCATACAAATTCTGGATCCCAGCTGCTCTGACATGGGTCAAAAGTGGGGCAAGCCTCACCGAAGCTGGTAGCTGCCTTGGCAGGTCTGTTCTGACTCAGAACAGATCTGTTCAGTTTCCCGTTCTAGAGTTTCATCCTGGCCTCTCTGGGGGCTCCCGGATTGGTGGAGTCTTGCTGCAGAAATGTACCTTGTTGGAAATGTCCTAAGTGTTGTACCCTTGGACCCGAGCAGGCCAGTCCTAGGATATTTGTCTCCATCCCAAACAAGAAGTACACCCTGGGGGTCTGCCTTCACGGAAGCTGCAGAGACCGTTGGCCATGTGTCCCCTGACTGACTTGCAGCTGATGGCAGGGTGGTCCAGAATCATAATAGAGTAGTTGCCTTGCAGGTAGCCGGCATCAACCCTGGGGCTTGATGATGCCCTTGCCCGAAAATAGTGGAGTTTTGCTCTTAGGGGAAAAGTAAAGGAAGATGTCACATTGTTACTTTAAAAATAGTCCTTTTTTTTTTTTTTTGCAGCAGTGTCTGCTGAGAAGTGATTACATCCTGTATTCATGTTGGAGCTCTGTTCTCTTTGGTACCTATCCTCTAAGCTTGAAGCAGTCAGCTAACAACTCTCATGGAGAATTTGCTGTGGGAAGTCCCGAAGGCTTGGTCTGTGCCATCTGCATGAGAGGGTGGATGTGGGACAGCAGTGAATACTGTGAGTGTATGATTGGAGCCAGATCGTGTGGTGCTGGCCCTTTGTGGCAGGAGTTCAGAGGACAGAAACCCAGCCAGTCCTGCTCATCTGCCTTAGCGGTGATACCCCTGCCTCCTACGAGGTTCTTCCCGCCCTGCAGCAGCTGATCCTGTGCCTCCCTCGCGCTCACCACGAGACAGGCACCCTCCTCTCTGACGGGAAGTCCGGTTCTGACTCAGCTTCTCCTGGAGCTCTGTTCCTCCACCTCCTCCCCGGCTGCTTAAAAAGACAGTTATTCGTTCATTTTCCTTTCTCCCTGAAATGATTCTCCCCGGAATCACCAGTGACCTCGGGANCACCCTGCCGACTCCTGCAGCAGCTGATCCTGTGCCTCCCTCGCGCTCACCACGAGACAGGCACCCTCCTCTCTGACGGGAAGTCCGGTCCTGACTCAGCTTCTCCTGGAGCTCTGTTCCTCCACCTCCTCCCCCGCTGCTTAAAAAGACAGTTATTCGTTCATTTTCCTTTCTCCCTGAAATGATTCTCCCCGGAATCACCAGTGACCTCGGGATGCTGAGTGTTTTTCCTGGCCCTGCCTTCTCTAGCGCTCGGCCCCCAGGGTTGTGGCTGGCCCCCTGCTCTGTTTTGTGACTCCCTGCCCTTGGTTTGTGGAAAGTTGCGCTGTTCTTGTTTGGCGTCTCTTTTGCATGCCTTTTGTTGGCAGTGCCACGCCCGCCCACGCTTCCGTGATTCTTTCCCCAGTTTCAGGCCTGCCCGTCTCCTTATTCTTGCCCTTGGGTTTCTCCGCTCACCTCCCTGAGCTGTCGCAGTAGTGGACTCGGTCATCCACTTCTCCAGCGTGGGTTAAGAGCCTACTCTCCATCTAGACGTGGAGGGTGGAACGCTGACCCGACACGTGGTGCCTGCCTCCTGGAGTTTGTGGTCCAGGGAAGGTGGAGAGACAGGCACACAGTTCACATCATTGTTGTTGGGGAGCCGCCCCGAGCCGGGGGGCGGGGGCGGGTGTTGCTGCACCTCCTGTGGGAATCCGTTGGGGGCACCTGGCCTGACCTGGCGGATGAGTCCTAAACCCACAGCCCCCTGGACCCCTGATGTCTCTCTGGAACTTCAGTCTCTCTTGGGTGGAGAGGGAATGGTCTGTCCTAGTGACCTGTCGCCACCTCCAACACACCACATCTAAGAGGAAGTGATCTTTTCCTCCAGTGTGCCCCATACTGTCTGCTTTCAGGCCATGGGGCCAGCACGTCCCCCACCCGCTTAGGCTGGAAATCTGGGCATCACGCAGAGTTCAGATTTCCCTCCGGTTCCTCAGCCAGTTGCTCTCCCACTGCTGTCAGCAGGCCCCCTGAAATCGCTCTCCACTCTGCTCCTGACTTTCTGTTCCCATGGGTACTGCCCGGTGGCCAAATCCTCACCACTTTCCTGCCCTCTTTAATATGTATAAATGGGCTATTTGCTGATTCAGAGGAGATTTACAGAAATCACCAAGAATTTGTTAATTTACAGAATTAACAAACAATTTCTGTTAATTTACAGAAATTAACAAGTGGTTCCTGTTCTTGGTGGAAAAATTTTAGAAGATGCAGGTAAACGAAGAGAACAAAGGGAAGAGAAAACTCACGTGCCTCATCACACTGATAACATTCCTATTATAACTCTGGTATTTAACTTCCTGAACTTTTCTTTGCACTCTCTATACATCAGAATATTCTCATATGTGAAAATGGGAAAACTATCTTACAAAGTATGGTTCTATTCTCTATATTGTTTTGCAGCCTACTTTTTTGTATTTAGCCTATAAACGTTCATCCCCTGACATCTTTAAATATAATTATTTGTAATGATTTTCCATGACTGCATGAGATTTGAGATAATTAGGACTTTAATCTCTACACTTATTTAAATGCCTTGGTACACTACTGCTAGGTCATCTTCTTAAAACATTTTTTATTCTTGGTATTCTTTTGTGCAAAAAGCCATCAGTGGCTTTTTGTTGCCTGAATGCGTGTGCGTGTGCACATGTGGACACACACACACACACTCCTTCCTGTTTATGTAAAGAGGTTTTTCTGACTTGGTCAGCCTTCAGCATTCCTTTCCTCGTCAGGAATAAGGTTAGGCCACGTTTTGGCGGTTACCATACATCTTGGAGGACGGTGGGGCTTTGGGATGACGGCAGGACAGTTACTGGCATGCTCCCAGCACCTGGCTCAGCATCCTGCTTCTTCCCGCATCCATTCTCTCCTTTCACTGCCGACCAGTGTCCTGGGGCTGCCAGTGACCAAGCCCCTCCTCCCACCCCAGCCCTGGCTCCTGCCCAGTGAGAGTGTTTGACAGCTGTGTCAACATGCAGATGAAATGGGGCAGGACTGCGGTGCCTGCCATGGGGGCAGAGGGCTCTGTGGGGTGACTTTGGAGCCCGACTTGAAGTGCAACAGCACTTACCAAGTTAAGCTGGTGGTCAGAGAGGATGGGGTGGGGAGGGTGGAAAGTCTGCACAATGGGGTGAGGGGGGCAGTCCTTGGAAGGAAGGTGGGGAGCTGGATTGTGGGTGTGGCTATAGCAAATGAAAGAGATGGCAGGTCCGGGGAGGGGAGGGCCCCTGCAGGAAAGTGTCAGTCCGCCCAGCAGACAGTTCTGATTAAGCCGACTAAATGGTGAAGCGCAGAGAAGCAGCATGGCTGTGGCACCCCAGGAAGTCATGATCGAAACCAAGATCAAGTTCTGTGTTTTTATGATTTTGCTATTGTTAAGTCAGATCTGGAAACCCATGTATTACTGGGCAATCCAGATGATTTTATTGAACTGACTGGATTTGTTTTTTCCTAGTCTAGCAAGAGACTACAAAGCCTGTATGGTGTCTAAGACTTTATTTTCATTGTCACAGTGTTTCTTTTATTAGGATTAATTCATGTCAGTTTTATTTACTGATATAAATGCAGACTAGAAAGTGTGTGTGTGTGTTTACATACTTGTCAACACATTAAAGCTAGGCTAACCTATAACTATATCTTTCTGGGGAAGAAGAGAAAACCCTTTTTGCTGTTCAAAGGTAATATATCTTTCCATAATTAAATATCTCTGTTTTAAAAATCACATCCCTTCTTGCTCTCTATACCCACTCATTGTGAATTTTTAACTCAAAAAAGATAACTTGCTCCAGTTTTTGAACAAGGAGACAAGAAATTATTCAGTCTTCACCAATAGAATCACAGTGTTTTAAACTGTGAGGGACTTTCCATTTGGTCCAACCTCTTCATTTTACAGAAAGGGAAACTGAGGCAGTCATAGGTGAGGCAATTTGTCCAAAGTGACGCAGCTAATCAGCAACTCAGCCAAAACCCAAAATCGGGACTTCTGGCTTCCAAGTTCTATGACCTTTCTACTGCCCCATGCCTCATCCTAGTTTTATTAAAAAAAAAAAAAGAAAGAAAAAAAAATATCGGAGAATTGAACTGACACATTTCTTTAATTCTCCTGCCTCTATCCAGGGTATAAAAAAATCCTGATGTATTTTAAAAGAAACATTTAAAAATGTATCCGGATGGGTAAAGATCAGGAATATTTGTGATATGCTAATTAAAATATATCTCATTATGCAAGAAACATGAAACTTGGCAGAGGGGGATGCTATTCAGAGTAACTTAAGAAAGCTTCAAAGGTAGGACAAAAGAGGGTTCTTTTTATTTATTTGATAATATGTGGTTGCCATCAAATTTCTGATAGGGTCTGACACCTTTATAATAAACCCCCGTAGAAACTGGGGGAATCTGTCAGACGTGTGAAAGGAAAAGCAAACAGTTCTGTTTCTCTCCGGGTTTCCTTGGGTGTAAGCGGGGGCCTTTCCTGCAGCGGGGGCCTTTCCTGCAGCGCTGGCCTGCCAAGCTCCTTCCTGTAGAAACCCGTCTGTGCTACCACGAGTCGTTTGCAGAGGGATCATATTTTGGCAGCCAGGCTAATCCTTCCAAGGTGACCCACTCTTTGGAGAAACAGATCATTTGCAGTTGTTGTTATGAAACATGCGTGCAGTGATGCGCGTCGTTGTTTGGGAGAAAAACAAAGTGTGTTTTCTCCCCACGGCTGCTTGTTTTGCCAGATCTCTCTAAGTAGAAGCACTATTCTTTCAGAGCAGTTCTAAGTGTCCTGGGGAGAAACACCAGAACATGGTCAGGTTTCATGTTCAGGAGGTGATGTGAGCCCCCTAATGCAGAGGGAACTGTCCGCATCCCCAGGGGGGAGTCCAGAGACTGCCCCCCCACAAGATGAGAGGGGGCCGTCACTTCACCTTGGTAGGGCCCCCACCCCTGCGACTCTGGGGCCAGCAGAGCCCTTCCTGCCTGCTGTCTACCTTTGCACCTGACTCGACCATTTGTGGTGTGATTGATGCAAAGGTGCAGTTCGCCTGGCTGTGAAGTTCATAGGTGCCCACAAGGATGAAGGACAGAAGTATCAGTCACCCTTGGCCTGTGACAGTCTCTAGGTAGGAAAGGTCCCAGGGAAGGATCAGGAAGGACACCTCAGGGTACCAGTTTGGAGTTTAGAAGTGTTTTTCAAGCAGGGTTTAGTGGAACACGTGAGAATTTTACCATTAGAACAGACTGGTTTGGGATCCCAGCTATTCTGTTTGTAGTCTTAATGTCATAATGGCCCAGAATCTTCTTGCCTAAGAACTCAATTGACTCCTGCAAGGACTGAGGACTTTTGTGTCTCCAAAAGGTTATTTGTGGAGCATCAGTCACAGACAGTGTCATGAAACAAGGGGTGCCTGTTGAGTAAATGTGGATGCAGTGCACAGCGTCCCCCCGCCAACCCCTGCAGAGTGCCAGTGCAAAATGTCGCAAAGACTCTGAGAAGTTCTGCAGTGGGAAATACGTTAACCCAGCCATTCCCCACCCCTGGCCACAGAGCCCCTCTTTATATGCAGCATCCATCAACATCTGGGTCAGTTCTGGGAATGCCATTCAGAAATGCCAGCCTGGAGAGGTGCTATTTAGTGTTTACTAAATGGTCTCTTGAAAGAGTTCAATTATTTCCTGAGACTCCTGTCTCTGTGAAAGGATTAGAAACCACATCTGTAAAGCACTTCCATATGCTTAGCATGAAGAACCTGGATAAANTACCACGAGTCGTTTGCAGAGGGATCATATTTTGGCAGCCAGGCTAATCCTTCCAAGGTGACCCACTCTTTGGAGAAACAGATCATTTGCAGTTGTTGTTATGAAACATGCGTGCAGTGATGCGCGTCGTTGTTTGGGAGAAAAACAAAGTGTGTTTTCTCCCCACGGCTGCTTGTTTTGCCAGATCTCTCTAAGTAGAAGCACTATTCTTTCAGAGCAGTTCTAAGTGTCCTGGGGAGAAACACCAGAACATGGTCAGGTTTCATGTTCAGGAGGTGATGTGAGCCCCCTAATGCAGAGGGAACTGTCCGCATCCCCAGGGGGGAGTCCAGAGACTGCCCCCCCACAAGATGAGAGGGGGCCGTCACTTCACCTTGGTAGGGCCCCCACCCCTGCGACTCTGGGGCCAGCAGAGCCCTTCCTGCCTGCTGTCTACCTTTGCACCTGACTCGACCATTTGTGGTGTGATTGATGCAAAGGTGCAGTTCGCCTGGCTGTGAAGTTCATAGGTGCCCACAAGGATGAAGGACAGAAGTATCAGTCACCCTTGGCCTGTGACAGTCTCTAGGTAGGAAAGGTCCCAGGGAAGGATCAGGAAGGACACCTCAGGGTACCAGTTTGGAGTTTAGAAGTGTTTTTCAAGCAGGGTTTAGTGGAACACGTGAGAATTTTACCATTAGAACAGACTGGTTTGGGATCCCAGCTATTCTGTTTGTAGTCTTAATGTCATAATGGCCCAGAATCTTCTTGCCTAAGAACTCAATTGACTCCTGCAAGGACTGAGGACTTTTGTGTCTCCAAAAGGTTATTTGTGGAGCATCAGTCACAGACAGTGTCATGAAACAAGGGGTGCCTGTTGAGTAAATGTGGATGCAGTGCACAGCGTCACCCCGCCAACCCCTGCAGAGTGCCAGTGCAAAATGTCGCAAAGACTCTGAGAAGTTCTGCAGTGGGAAATACGTTAACCCAGCCATTCCCCACCCCTGGCCACAGAGCCCCTCTTTATATGCAGCATCCATCAACATCTGGGTCAGTTCTGGGAATGCCATTCAGAAATGCCAGCCTGGAGAGGTGCTATTTAGTGTTTACTAAATGGTCTCTTGAAAGAGTTCAATTATTTCCTGAGACTCCTGTCTCTGTGAAAGGATTAGAAACCACATCTGTAAAGCACTTCCATATGCTTAGCATGAAGAACCTGGATAAAAGGAGATTCGAAGTGTTGAAAAATCATAAATCCACTCCTGTTTTGAACACTCACATTAATTACTTTGCCCTTTGAACTCACAGCGTTTCCATTACTCTGGTGCCGGGATGGGCTTGTACTTCTGGATTCTTGGTTGTCAAAGCCGGAACCAGTCTTAACTGGTTTAAGAGATAAATGTTCTCAACCATGCATGGCTTTGATTTTGGATTATCATCTACAAGCATGTCTATGTACGTGGAAAAGAGTCCGTTTGTAGATCACTTGCAATCTTCTCTACCTGGTTGCATACTGATTCTTCTTTTAATTTTTTTTTTCCCTGCTCTTAACCAGGGATTTGCAAAACTATATCTGAAGTTGCAGGAAACATTTCTGATAGATGTTCACAGAAACCCTCCTGAATTCTGGCAAGAGTTTGTGGAAAAGTGCCTGATTCACTTCTAGCTTCAACTTTATAATTTCTCACAGATTTTCACGTCTCCTAATACTTTTGTTTCTCCCTGTTTCCTAGTTCCAGCCCCAACTGTGTTGTCTTTTGTATTTTCTTAACTCTGTGGTCTACCCTTTTTAAAACATTCCTTTATTTTAGTCCTCTGCCTGGAGTTCAGCACTTCTTAAATTAGGTTCTCAATACAAAATTTTTGAAATATGAAGAAACAGAGGTAAATAGGGCTTTTTACTGCAGGACTTCTGAGTGCCTTTAATAGTCTAATATGCATTGGAGAAGGAAATGGCAACCCACTCCAGTGTTCTTGCCTGGAGAATCCCAGGGACGGGGGAGCCTGGTGGGCTGCCGTCTATGGGGTCACACAGAGTCAGACACGACTGAAGTGACTCAGCAGCAGCAGCATGCATTGTTAATCTCCAGAAGGGAGATAGAACAGTGTTTTCCTAACTTATGTAACTACAGAACCTCTACCTCAGCCCCTTTAATAGCATCTTAGAGGAATGTTATTCTGCAAATCCCTCTTTGCATCAGACCCAAACATCTCAACCTGTACTTTCCTTAGTCATTCTTGTAGCATTATGTACCATCACCCCTTTGGCTATCTGTCCCAGTAAAACTAACTATTATAATCATCCTGAAAACCTTTTTATTTCTCCAGATCTTCTCATGATATTCCCTCTCTTCCTCATGGATCCAGTGATCTTTCCTAGCAAATCTAGAATGCTTTATTTTCTTTCTTTCTTCTGCACCTCTATCAAATCGCAGCTTCTCTGGAAAAACTTGACTGACCCAGCAATCTACAAAGCTTTCAAGTTCCAGGAAGCCTTCATTTAGGACAGTAAGGGAAAGAGTTGTGACTGTGGAACCAAACCCTTGAGAGAGAGAGGCAACCAGGGTTGGTTCCTTTTAGGATGACTCGACCTCACAGAACCTTGCTAGAAGTTGTGGCATCGTGAACAGCAGGGACAGGTGGGTCTCCCGGAGAAATGTCACATTTAGATAAGATTCACTTTTGTAGAATTTTTTCTGGCATTCAGTTTGTCATTTTATAGAATGATGAGTTTTTTTCCAGATTATAGATTACTATAGTTTGCAATATTGTCACTGCTTCCTGTTAGCACAAGCATACTCATAGCTAACAGAGAAAGGAAGCATAAAGGAGTTTGCATTTTTTTCACCTGTTGTTAGATTTGTTGGTGAATCAAATTTAACCTGAGCACAATACCTTGACAACACTTGAGGTGTGACTTGTGACCTCTGTGCTCAATGGTGATAATGTTAGAGTAGCTGTGAGTTTTGAATCGGATGGTTACTCTCATTCTGAATTCAGTATCTGATCTGTAAGATTAGTCTTTGGTTTCTTATAGTATNGCAGCATGCATTGTTAATCTCCAGAAGGGAGATAGAACAGTGTTTTCCTAACTTATGTAACTACAGAACCTCTACCTCAGCCCCTTTAATAGCATCTTAGAGGAATGTTATTCTGCAAATCCCTCTTTGCATCAGACCCAAACATCTCAACCTGTACTTTCCTTAGTCATTCTTGTAGCATTATGTACCATCACCCCTTTGGCTATCTGTCCCAGTAAAACTAACTATTATAATCATCCTGAAAACCTTTTTATTTCTCCAGATCTTCTCATGATATTCCCTCTCTTCCTCATGGATCCAGTGATCTTTCCTAGCAAATCTAGAATGCTTTATTTTCTTTCTTTCTTCTGCACCTCTATCAAATCGCAGCTTCTCTGGAAAAACTTGACTGACCCAGCAATCTACAAAGCTTTCAAGTTCCAGGAAGCCTTCATTTAGGACAGTAAGGGAAAGAGTTGTGACTGTGGAACCAAACCCTTGAGAGAGAGAGGCAACCAGGGTTGGTTCCTTTTAGGATGACTCGACCTCACAGAACCTTGCTAGAAGTTGTGGCATCGTGAACAGCAGGGACAGGTGGGTCTCCCGGAGAAATGTCACATTTAGATAAGATTCACTTTTGTAGAATTTTTTCTGGCATTCAGTTTGTCATTTTATAGAATGATGAGTTTTTTTCCAGATTATAGATTACTATAGTTTGCAATATTGTCACTGCTTCCTGTTAGCACAAGCATACTCATAGCTAACAGAGAAAGGAAGCATAAAGGAGTTTGCATTTTTTTCACCTGTTGTTAGATTTGTTGGTGAATCAAATTTAACCTGAGCACAATACCTTGACAACACTTGAGGTGTGACTTGTGACCTCTGTGCTCAATGGTGATAATGTTAGAGTAGCTGTGAGTTTTGAATCGGATGGTTACTCTCATTCTGAATTCAGTATCTGATCTGTAAGATTAGTCTTTGGTTTCTTATAGTATTTTTTTTTTCTTTTCCCAGTGCTTCTCAAACTTTAATGTAAGTCTGAGTCTTCTAGGAATCATGTTAAAACACAGATTCTGATTTTTTAAAAACTGGAGTGTAACGCTTTACAATGCTGTGTTAGTTTCTGCTGTACAACAGTGTGGATGAGTTAGATGTGCATATATTCCTTCCCTCTCAAGCCTCCCTCCTACCCTTCACCCCATCCCACCCATCTAGGTCATTGCAGAGCACCAAGCCGAGCTCCCTGGTTCCCACTAGCTGTCTCTTTTACACATGGTAATGTATATGTGTTTGTGCTGCTCTGTCAATTCATCCTACTGTTGATTGAAACATGCTCCCGGACAAAAGTGAGTTGAGAATCTAACAGATTATTTACACTGAGAAACACATTATTTCATTGCGTGGCATTTTGCACCTTCTTTGCCCCCTTTTGCATTTTGTACCCTTCTTATTGCTCTACGCTTTACATTGAACTTTTCTTTAATATTACTTGAGAAATCTAGGAACAGAGCAAAATTTAAGCATGTGCAAGCATTTAATCACCTGGACTTTCTGGTTGTCAGTAGAAGTCTTTGAAGTTTGTTTTCTTATGACTAGTATATTTGGACTGCCAATTTGGTTGTAAATTAGACTTTATTTTATTGTAGTCTTGATTGACTGACACTCTGCACTCACTTGAAAGAGTATAGCATATTAGCTTATGGATAGTTGGGGGCAGGTAATATAAGTCTATTTTAAGTATATGAAATAATTAGTGTATTTTATTTTGTAAACCAACATTGTCTAGAGTTGAAGCAATTCATCCTCATGTTTGCTATCTGTGGTGCAAATTAAAGGAAGGAAAGAAAAGCTGTCTTTTGCTGTTAGTTCTTTTTTTCCATGAATGGGGGCTGTTTTATGTTTCAAGGATTCAGTGACTACACCTTCTATCACTGTGTTTCAACTCTATAGCTGCCTATAAACAATTTGGTTGATTTTAGAGTAAATCAAGATAGGAATGTATTCATTCCATACACACACCATGGGCATATCCCTCAAGCTTTTGGAAAACAGTTTTTCTCTAAACCTCCATTTTCATTTCCTGATAGCACTTTAGGAAATTCCACAAAGATCCTGATTGATTCTGAAACTCCCAGATTGCCTTTAAAACCTACCGAGACTCTCTACTGAGGGCTTAAAGAGCAATTTCAAAAATACAATACAGGAAGAGAGGGTGAAAGATAGAACTTATTAAGCCCAAGAGCCCAGGGAGCAAAGGTCAATGTGGTGAGTGACCAGTGTCCATGTCACTTTTTGGACAGAGGTCCTGAGGGCAGGGTTGCCAAATGAGCTTTCTTGATCAGATAATCATTAAAGGTGTATAAAATGGTCACAGGCTCAGAACAGTGGCTCGGCCAACCAAGATCCTGCTTTGCAGTGGGACTGGTCATCATCATCTGTCCTTTGTCATCAGAAGAGCAGATTCTCCTTTAAGAACCTGGGGTGTGTCTCCCACCCAGGCTCTTGTCTCTCATGTCGTTAATGCTTGGCTTCCGCCCTTGCTTTTGCTCCATTGATGATCACTGGGCCCCTTTGCTGGTCCAGGTTTTGTGCTGAGCACAGGAGATACAGAGGGAAATAGCCTCTCCTCTGGATATCTCACCCTGGAGAAGGAAATGGCAACCCACTCCAGTGCTCTTGCCTGGAAAATTTCATGGACTGAGGAGCCTGGTAGGCTGCAGGCCATGGGGTTGCAGAGTCGGATACCATTGAGCGACTTCACTTTCACCTTTCTGGATATCTCACAGACCCATAGAGCCTAACAGACGGGGAAGCAATTTATCACCATGCGTCACTGGAGCACCCACAGAGAGGTGGGGAGGCAGAAAGAGGAGTCAGAACTCCTTCAGCTTTCCATTCGTATTGTTTGAAATCTGTAGGCTAGGACATGAAATTAATATGCCTTTCAAACACTGGAGTGTACCTCATGCCGAGGATTCTTGCTTGGCAATTCTGTGTTTACCCAAAGGCCTCTCTTTTAGCATTCTCTCTCTCTCCATGACCGTAGTCTTGAAGTGGCATCTGAGGTGAAATGTTAAGAAAATATTTGGACATCAGGCCAGTAAATCACAGAAGCTGTTTTGCTAGTCAAGTGTAGTGACATTTTTAGAGAAGACACCAGAATCTGCAATAGCTGTGGCTGTAAGTCCTTCCTGTACCTATGGGTTGGATAATGAAAAACAGATCTGAATCTTACTAGGGTGTCCAGGTGGGCTGATGAGGTGGCAGAACCTTCTGCAAAGACGAAGGTCATCCATGAGGTGAAGGTGACCCAGGTGCGCAGGAAAAGTTCAGGGGAATAAGGGATGGATAATTACACTGAGGGGAGGTGTATCCAGGAGCACCGAGTTCCTGATGCCCAGGAAGGATTCACACGCCCAGTTTCTCTTCTGGATGCAGCAATGCTAACTTTTCCCTCCAGTTCAAGACCTTATGGAATGTAGCAAAACCTCCAAAGAGTGGGAATAAGGTACCTGGCTTAACTGAGTTTTCTGCCTTAATTAAGAGTAAGCCCTTTGGTCAGGCTTCCCAGGTGGCTCCAGTGGTAAAGAACCTGCCTGCCAGTGCAGGGGACACAGGTTGGATCCCTGGGTCGGGAAGCTCCCCTGGAGAAGGGCATGGCAACACTCCAGTATTCTTGCCTGGAGAATCCTGTGGACAGAGGAGCCTGGGCTACAGTTCATGGGCTCACAAAGAGTCAGACACGACTGAAGCAATTTCGCAGGCACCCACAAACTTGTTAAGAGCAAACCCTTTTATTAAAAAAGGAAATCCGTTTATTAAAAGTAAGCCTTTTCCCCCTCTTCTCTCCTCTTGTCCATGAAAATGTCTTTNGAAATCTGTAGGCTAGGACATGAAATTAATATGCCTTTCAAACACTGGAGTGTACCTCATGCCGAGGATTCTTGCTTGGCAATTCTGTGTTTACCCAAAGGCCTCTCTTTTAGCATTCTCTCTCTCTCCATGACCGTAGTCTTGAAGTGGCATCTGAGGTGAAATGTTAAGAAAATATTTGGACATCAGGCCAGTAAATCACAGAAGCTGTTTTGCTAGTCAAGCGTAGTGACATTTTTAGAGAAGACACCAGAATCTGCAATAGCTGTGGCTGTAAGTCCTTCCTGTACCTATGGGTTGGATAATGAAAAACAGATCTGAATCTTACTAGGGTGTCCAGGTGGGCTGATGAGGTGGCAGAACCTTCTGCAAAGACGAAGGTCATCCATGAGGTGAAGGTGACCCAGGTGCGCAGGAAAAGTTCAGGGGAATAAGGGATGGATAATTACACTGAGGGGAGGTGTATCCAGGAGCACCGAGTTCCTGATGCCCAGGAAGGATTCACACGCCCAGTTTCTCTTCTGGATGCAGCAATGCTAACTTTTCCCTCCAGTTCAAGACCTTATGGAATGTAGCAAAACCTCCAAAGAGTGGGAATAAGGTACCTGGCTTAACTGAGTTTTCTGCCTTAATTAAGAGTAAGCCCTTTGGTCAGGCTTCCCAGGTGGCTCCAGTGGTAAAGAACCTGCCTGCCAGTGCAGGGGACACAGGTTGGATCCCTGGGTCGGGAAGCTCCCCTGGAGAAGGGCATGGCAACACTCCAGTATTCTTGCCTGGAGAATCCTGTGGACAGAGGAGCCTGGGCTACAGTTCATGGGCTCACAAAGAGTCAGACACGACTGAAGCAATTTCGCAGGCACCCACAAACTTGTTAAGAGCAAACCCTTTTATTAAAAAAGGAAATCCGTTTATTAAAAGTAAGCCTTTTCCCCCTCTTCTCTCCTCTTGTCCATGAAAATGTCTTTTATATGATACAGTGAATACCCTTGAATCTTTGGGATTTAGTTGAGGTTTTGGGATTTTCCCAAGTTCATTTGACTTTGGTATTATACCTCACGGTAACAGATGAGAATGTAGCTCTCAGAAATTCAGATGATTTGTATAACTTTAAACAAACAAAAGACACTGGTTATGTTTTTATGTGCAATGTGAAGGTTCGTTAGTGAAATTGAAGTTTACCAGCGCTATGGGATGCAGGCTATTTTTAGTGTGTATGACAAATGGAAAACATGTTCTTCTGTTATCTTGCAGCAGTTTTGCCACCAAAAGGAAAGAAAATAGACAATAAAAAAATAGAACCTACTACTTAAAATGCAGTCAAAGTAATTAAAGGTGGCTAGAAACTATCTTTGAAAGCTATTCCAAAACCATGTCTGGTATCAATGGCGCATATAGATTGATGGGTAGAGACAGATGTTCCTAAGTTATTTCTAAGCTCTCTTTTTTACTGTAGCCATAGGAATCCCATGAAGGTTAAAAGCTATAATTATCACCTTTTCAACTTGCTAAGTTATATTTTCATCATTGGAGGTAATTTGTATTACTGAATCTATATACCACATGATTACATAGTTTGAAAATAGGAAATGTTGTCATTCCTTAGATTAAATCAATAGAGATGGAATTTGGTGTAACTATCAGAATACTTAGAATGGTCATTTATCACATCGTTAATTTGTTAACTCAGAATCAATCTTTATTCATTTTTCTTTGCTAATTTAAAATTTTATGATTAATTGGGCAAAAGTTGGACTAGAGTTATTTTCGGAATTTGTGAAAAGGCTTACTAGATTATATAATTGTATAAATAGAAACAGTCGGTGACTATTTAAAGCTACTTAAGAGACCATTCTCTGGAAGTTTTCCTCTACTTGAAAAACATTGATAAGCTATTTAAAAATCGTTCCTCAGTCTAAAGGAATCCTAAAGATGGGTTTGCTTTTCCTTGCTCTGTGTGTGTGTATGATGTTGTGATGTGTTTATGTCAGGCATTATTATGGGCAGACCAAGGAAAGGCCTCTGACGAACAGAGGACAACTTTTAAACAGACAATCCATAATGTGATATGGACATCTTCACTAACATTTGTTTGTGAGTTGATTTTGAGCAGCTCAGCACTCATTTGCAAAGGAAAGAATCTTTTAAAGTAGTGAATACATTTTTAGACTGAACTACCCACCCAATTTCATTCTTCATGCAGCTGTGATATCAGAGGACTAGTATCTCCAAGCTGTGTGCTATTATAGAATGTACTAGAACTAGACAGCTAGAACCATAGCATGATTAAGGTGCCTTTGATGGGCTGGTTCACCAAAGTAGTACATTAATACTGTCATAATATTAAGTAATTTCACCTGTCTGAGGGACCACGTTGGCCATTTGTACTCTGGACTGTGACGTGCATTATCATTTATAACATGTTTCTTGGGACAGTGCCTTCTACAGCGGATTGCGGTTTATAAAATTTTAAGTCAAAGAATACCTGTGTACATATCTGATTTATGAGAGTGAGAGTAAACTGTTTAATAAGAAGAATCTTGAGAGATTTGTCTTTCTTTGAATAGTTGTTTATCACACGATTATGATCTTCATGGTGTTGCTAACATGCTAAGTCTTTCAACATCATAATTATGAATTTCATAATTTCATTACATTGAGCAGGGGGGTTTCCAGTGTTACAACATTAAGAGTGGACTTGTTTGTTCATAGGACCTTGTTTGTGGATGGAACTTTATTCTTGAAAATATAAAAGTGTACTTTGTGGGAGGATTCTTTTTAAAAAAATTTAACAGCACCTTGCTTCTTTTATTGAAGTATAGATGATTTATAATATTATATAAAAGGATTCTTTATTTCACAGTTTTTATTAATTCCAGCTATTCTTCCCTTGGCAAGTCCACATTTATGGAGTTTCCCAAATGTAAAAACGTTCTTGCTTGAAAAGTTCCATGATTCTATCTTGAAAGTTAAACTTCAGACCTAGATGTCATGAAGATACTGGTTTTATGTGGCGTGTTTCATGCTTGCCTCAGGTTATTTATGAGCTTTCTATTTCTCTGGTTCCTTCTCTGTCTTCCCTAAAAGGAGGCCACAGCGATTGTTAATGCTGGGGAGCAAGCACCGTTCCTGCCTGGGTTTTAAGAAGAGATTGCTGGGTTGGGAAGATCCCCTGGAGAAGGACTGGGAACCCACTCCAGTGTTCTTACTTAGAGAATCCCACGGACAGAGGAGCCCAGCGGGCTAAGTCCGTAGGGTCGCAAAGAGACGGACACGACTGAAAACAATTTTAGCACACACGTCACCCTGACAAGGGAACTCTTTGGGGCCAGGTCTTCGCTCCAGGTGTGCCCAGGGTCTTGGGGGTTTTGTTTTATTTTCTTTCTCAGCTGTCTTTCTCCCTGTAAGGACTATGAAATCCCTGCAGGGCATAGGAATTCTTTGCCCTCTTCTTGGCTGTCTTTCAGAGGGCATGTCTTTTTTTAGTGCCTCTGATAGGCGTTTCCTGCTCTTTTTTTTTTTTTTTTTTTTAAAATTGCTAAACTTGAAAAAGTTTTTGAACCTTGAAAAATATGTGTCCTGATCTACTTTCCGGACTCATGCCAGTGAGTAAAATTACGCTAATTGCTTTTAATCTCCCAGTCACTTCAGTTTTGGTGTGAGAACATTGTGGTACGTGTGAACAGGTTTTTGTGCCAGAAAAATAATCGAAAACCCTTGCTTAGAAAAATAGTGCCATTAGGAGCCATCAGCAGCACATAATAATGGCAATTAATGACAATCAGGGGCCAACTTACTGCCTGCCATATCTGACTGTTTTTTAAAGGAGTGAAACATACGAAGTTTATTTTATTATTATTATTTTTTTACTTTGTGCAAGTATTTTTACATCTGCTTGCGATTAGTCTGCCTTGTAACTACCACCTCAGGCCCAGTTCCTTTTAGGGGAAAAAATGAATTCCTTATGTAATAAGTTATCGTTTGGAAAATTTCTCTGACAGACCGTGAGCTCTTCTTATGAAACATTCAATACAAAAAAAAAAAGAAAAAAGCACGCAGCTGTAATTTACTACAGGAATAGGGGTTTATAATGGAGAGATAGTGGAGCTTATGTATCCACGTTAGTTACTTTCATAAGGATGAGCATTTGTACCTCGTATCTGAATGCAATAATGCAATGCAAAGGGTTACAGCATAAAAACCCCTATTATATGGGTGAATAAGAACTTACACAAAGAGAGCATGTTATTAAGGGGAGCCCTTTGGATCTTGCTCAAGATGGCTTATTTACTAGAAATATCTTCAGTTTAGGCTTATACGGAAGTATAAACCCCAAAGGCAAAATAATCGTCAGATTCCAGAATATATATAAACATTATATGTACTTAAAAAAAAAAGTGTATTCCAAAAATTTAAATATAAGAAAATACAAAAGCTGTGTGTCAGAGACCTGAAAGGCGTATTTAACATTAATAACAGAAGGGGCCTGGGCCTCTTGTAGATTTTGAAATGGTGGTTTTTAAAATTAGAAGCTGGGTATGTTGTGACCTAAGAAGCATATGATATAGCTGTTGCTAGGGTAAGGGGACTGCTTTTGCCAAAAGCTGAGTAAACAAACAAGATCAACCCACATAAATTGATGTCTGTGGTCCTCACAGCTCATTGACCATCTGCTTGTTTTTTTGCTTTTTTTTTTAATTCTGTGTTTTCTCCCCTTTAATATCTGTGTATCTGACACTTTGGAATTCAGATCTGCTTAATGAGGTTAGTCAGTCGTCTTTGCGGTTCTGCTATTTGCTTTTTTGTGTGTGAAAGTTTGAAGACTCTTGAAAACCCTAGAATCAACCTGAAGACCTAAAAATTTAAGAACATCTCATTCTGAGATTCGTGCCTAAGCTGTGAGTGTTGCTCCTTGGATTTTTAAAGTGTTAACTTTAATGAATGAGGCTGGCTCTTCATTTTGAACGCAAAGGGAGTCTTAAGTCTTTTCCCAGCATGTCACGTCCCGTTGGTGTGTTGCTTAGATATGTCCGTAAGCGTTTTTGGACTATGCACATGTGAAAATGGGGAGGACTGGTTTGTTTCTTAGTGTGCTCGAGATTCTAGAAGGGTGTTAAAGACTGCCTTGTCGACTGTTAAGGGGCTGTGCTAGCAGCCCTCGCTGCAGCTTTTCTACTGAAACACGGTGCTTTGGGATTGTTTTCATACATGCTGTGGGAGGAATAATGCCACTGTTTTTACTGTCTTGCAGGTATGTTGAAAGGCTGAGTGAGGCAATGTATGTGAACAGGCTTTTGAGTTCTTTGGAAGAGAGCTACTTCAATCAGGCATATAATTAGTTTCACCCCCATTATTATTGTGCTGCTTCTAAAACTTGCACAGGGCAGTTCCACAGTAAGGCAGCGTGATAGTTGAATAAGCCCAAAGGCAGTCAAGNATTTCAATCAGGCATATAATTAGTTTCACCCCCATTATTATTGTGCTGCTTCTAAAACTTGCACAGGGCAGTTCCACAGTAAGGCAGCGTGATAGTTGAATAAGCCCAAAGGCAGTCAAGGCTGCCCCCCTTTCCCCCCAAACCCTTCCAGTTGGAAATGGCTTCATTTTCCCAGGATGGTAACCCCAGGGCTCTGCAGAGAGTCTGAAATGACATCATCTCCATCAGAGAGTGTGGATGAGCTTCATTCCCTGGACTTGTTCTCTCTTCCAGCTGAGGTCCAGATGCGTGTCTTTTGTTGTACAAAAGCCCACCTTTCTTCCCACCTGGGCTGCATGTCTGAGACCCACTTTGCCTGCGGATCCTGTAATTACATGGCGTATGGACCATCATTCCATCTTCCCTAGAGAAGGGGTGCTCTGACTCAGATTGGCTTCCACCAGCATCCTAGCAGATGGCAAGAAACACATTGCACAGACTTGGAGAGAGGGGAAAAAAATGGCTGGGTGTGTGCTACCCACAGTTGGGGCTGCAGCTGTAGTTGGATATTGGCTTATCAGTGACATTGGGGGAAAGTCCTCATTCCCTGGGAAAAGTGAGTCTTTCTTTTCTTTGGTGGGGCAGTGTCTGCTTTTGTCTAAACCCCCAGCCCTCCATGCAGTCAAAACTGCAGGAGGAAGTCTTTTGTATGTACTGTCTCTTAGAGAAGGGAAGAGCCACGGGACCAGAGATTGGATTTATAGAATTCTCCTAAAGCGGCTGTCATCTTGGGTTGACTCCTCGAAAGCTCAAGAGCGTCTCAGGAGGACTGAGATTATGAATGAGCTTATATGACTTTTTTGAGCATTTTAAAGCATACTTACCATGGCAAGTAATTGTACAGAGCTCTTTTACCAGTATTTTCTCTCGATTTGTAGATCCGTGCACAAACATACACAGAGAATATTGTTTTCCACTACAATTGAGTTTGCATGCTGTGGGGCACCTTTGGTTTCTGTGCATACTCGAGAATGGAGTCACATACGTGTCAAGAGCTCCTGTTCCTCAGGCTTTGAGTGGTTCTCTGTTGCCTCATTCACTGGCCAGCTTTCTACCCCAATGGTCATCCGGGGCCCTTATGTGCTGACGATTGTGAAGAAGCTGAGCTCCAGTTCCTTTTTTTTTTTTTAACTAAAAAATATTTATTTATTTACTTATTTAACTGTACCAGGTCTTAGCTGTGGTAAGTGATTTTTTTTTTTCAACTGTGGCATGCAAACTCTTGGTTGTGGCATGTAGGAGCTATTAATATTTCCCCAACCAGGGATGGAACTGGGGCCCCCCTGCAGAGGGAGCCAGGAGTATTAGCCACTAGACCACCAGGGAAGTCCCTTCAGTTCTTTCATTTATTACTTTCTTAAAAGCAGAGAGTCTTCCCTTCTTTCTCTTTTCCCCCTCCTCTTCCTATAGGCTTTGATCTTGGACAGGCGGTAGCAGGTACCACAGTCAGGGTCTTAGAGGATGGGGTAGAAGAAACAGGGATTGGGTTGTTTTCGCCTCCTTATTGATAGCCTTCCAGAGGCTGAGTTGCTTTTCTAGGGAGTCTTTCTGTGTGCCCCAGGCCAGGTCTCCTCTGGGGGAGAAGAGCCAGGGACTGGGTACCACAGGGCTCTGTGGCCCAGCGCATCCTTGCTCACGTGCCCTGGAGTCCAGCTTCCAGTGTCTGCATCCGTTGCCCCTGCCTTTGCCTTTGA
>SJYW01002319.1:651858-665733 GCA_006410735.1 Raphicerus campestris | reverse complement strand
GGGGCCCCTTTGCAAAGTCCTCTGAGAAGCTTGAGTGATACTGTGCAGGCGTGCTTATTTTCTCAGTTGTGTCCAACTCTTTGCAAGCCTATGGATTGTAGGCCGCCAGGCTCCTCTGTCCATGGGATCCTCTAGGCAAGAATACTGGAGTGGGTTGCTATTTCCTCCTCCAGGAGATCTTCCTGACCCAGGGATGACACCCGCATTTCCTGTGACCCCCGCATTGCCAGGTGGATTCTTCCCAACTGTGCCATCTGAGTAGTCCCAAGTGCCATTATGTCTGGAGGTCAGCTTAAGACCTGGCTCTTGAGAGGGAGGGAGGATGTTTGGCTTATTTTAATCTTGCATCAGTACTTTGAATATTGTTGTCCCGGTGACACCAAGTGGACTAGCATCTTTATAGGAACATTTTGCTGATGCTCAAAGCCCCACGTGCACCTCTGGTGGTCCTGGTCTCCTGGTGACCCAAGTTTTGTTTCTTGCAGACACCTGAACACTGTCCCTGACACACAGACTCTTTTGACTGAGACCTTGTCTATCATTTGAACTTGAAGGGGAGACTCCAAGCGGTCTGAGCCGTTACCTCTGACTTGGCCAGGCTCCAGGCTCTTGGCAGCATCCCAAAGGGAGCCTTCCAGGGGGCGGGTGGTGGGTCCGGGGGCCTGGACGTCACTTCCTCCCGGGGCAGTACCCGCCTTGGCCCAGCCACCTACCTGGCTGGCCCTGACCCGTGAGCGGATGACGAATAGTCTTCCCAGCACTCCTTGTTTAAAGCATTAGTAACCCAAAAGGGATCTCCACCAGAGAGGAGGTTTTTAAAAATGAAAGTAGTTAGGCAAATTAAGCTGGGGGGACAAGAGGAGAGACTGCCAACTGAAGTGATTTGAGAGGTGCTAAAAGGCCCCCACCAGGACGGAGGCCACCCCTAGGGCAGCCTGCCCAGCAGGGGCCCTGCCCCCACCCCACTGCCGCCCAGCTATGGCCTAAGCCACGTGGCTTAAATGCTGGGCCCTCTCTCTCACTTGTCTGCCGATCGGAGGGATTGCCAGGTAGGTGCTGTGAATGAGTGAGGTGGGTCAACGTCTTGACACACTTGGCCCTCCGGGTACCACTGTGACCTGGGAACAGAGAACCAGATCTCAGTGTGAAAGAAGTTTCCAGTGGTGCTCGCACTGTGATGCACAGCCACTGATGTCTGGCCTTTGTTGGGGACAGAGGTGGGGAAGGACCCTGGAGCCATGGGCTCCATCCGCAGGGCCACGGCTCAGCTCCATTCAGGACTAAGGGCCCTGGGCTATGCTAGTGTTGACCTGAGACAAGTAGAGGGCCAGAAGCCCTGCAGTGAAGATGGGTTTATTTGGGGTCAGCACACAAATGCAGCTCAGGGTCGGCAACCACGGAGAGCCACAGGGAAGTCCCCACGCAGCAAGAGAAGGAGAGCTCTTTTATAAAAGAGGGGAACCGGAAGTTGGGGGGCTGTGGTAAACAAAGGGCCCCTCGCTTTTCATTGGCTGGGTCCTCGCTGGGAAAGAAGAGGCATCTTCCTTTTTCCTGTAGGGTTCTGCTGACATCACAGGACGTGAGAGTGCCCCCTTCTGGTCTCCCAACTCTATTTAATTGAGGTTTCTGTTTATTAATTTTTTACAGTATCTTCAGGGTTTTTTTGGATGCTGTAAATCTGTAAAAATGTCCCCACTTTTAAAAATATTCAAGGATTAAAAACGAAGAAAAAAAAACCAACCTTCTATGTGAGCTGAATTTAACCAGTTTTCATCTTTGGGAGAAATACCAATCTCTTACAGAATCGTATGGTCTTAGATTTCTGTTCCCCATGCTGTTCCAAGTGTGCTGTATGTTCCAATACATCAGCCTCAACTGAGAGCTCCAGAGAAATGGAGACTATTAGATCCCATCTGTATTTTAATACGGGTCCAAAGATTACAGTTTGAGAAGCAAATGGACCAGAATATCATTTCAGGGAAGGTTCTGCTAAATTATTTTAGAGTTGGGGAAAACATGAACAGTCACCAGTATGTGAGCACAAATGCAGTCTTCAGATTAATTCATTGATGGAAAGAATGAATGGGTTCAAATACATGAAGATCACTGTGGACGAAGGAAGGAAACAGGCNTGCTCAGGTTTCTTCACAGTCCAACTCTCACATCCATACCTGACCACTGGAAAAACCATAGCCTTGACTAGACGGACCTTAGTCAGCAAAGTAATGTCTCTGCTTTTGAATATGCTATCTAGGTTGGTCATAACTTTTCTTCCAAGGAGTAAGCGTTTTTTAATTTCATGGCTGCAGTTGCCATCTGCAGTTATGTTTGTCTAATTGGTTGCATACCAGGGGAAAGGATGAGGGTGAAAACTTGGTAAATAATACTGTAGGGTGATCCCTACCTCTTTAAGATCCTTTCTGCCTTCAGTGAGACTGAAGTGAATTATCTTATCTGAGCTCCAACTGCTGCTGAGGTTACCTGTAAACTCAGAGATTGTCCAGGAAAGAAGTTCAACCTCGGGCACCAAGAGGGAGAGGAAGTCTTAAACAAAATCATGGAGAACAAGAAAAGGCTTGGTCAGTGAATTGAAAGGACATCACCGTGGCACATTTTAAGATTTTAAACGTTCATTCAAATGACTAAATCAAAGTGTTGATCTTTGAAAACCAGAATTCAACATGAGTTACTACCTGGGGGCCTTAAAAACCTGATTAAAAACAATGTAATCTCTATGTAAAATGCTGTTTAGTCATAAGTGCACAGAAAGAGTAATTGTTCTATGTTTAATTATTTTATTCTCATCTCCACTCAAACCTATTTCATAGCACAATTTAAATTTTCCATCTGATTTCATCCTCTCACTGGTCTGTGAGCTATCACCCTTGTAGCTTTGTAACACGGGCAAATAATGACTCAAAAATTCTGGTAGATGAAATATCTTTAGGCATCTCCATTTGGGAAGTGGAAGTTACTTTGAACCAACAACTTTAAAATAACTGGTTTCGCCTGGTTTACCCTTAAACTGACCTAGAACTGAATTAATTACATGTCACAAGAGCCCCAGCTAAAGTACCGTTCTGTAATATGCTTTATGACCAGCTACACTATTTGAGAAGTATGAGTAAGTGGCTGATATTAGAACTTTAGATCTAATGTACATAAATACCTGACTCACTGTTCTGAAAAATTACAGTGGAATTGTTTGTTCTGAAACAGATTCCAGTCTGTTCTCTCTTTACAAGGACTTCCAAATGGAATTTGGAAAACCGAATCTCTGAGATGAAACTCCATTCCCTCGATCCGTGTCAAACCTGGTGTGGTTTTTCTGTGTATGGAGCTTTCTGTTCTTTGACTCTTTACTCTCCATTCACATCCATCTTTATGGGTTCCTGAGAGTTGGGTTCCCNAAACTCCATTCCCTCGATCCGTGTCAAACCTGGCGTGGTTTTTCTGTGTATGGAGCTTTCTGTTTTGACTCTTTACTCTCCATTCACATCCATCTTTATGGGTTCCTGAGAGTTGGGTTCCCGCTTTTTTTTTTTTTTTAAGCATTCATAAAAGAGAAAACAGGGCATTTCCCAGACATAAAACTCTTTCCTGTTTCCCAGTGGATCAGTTAATCCTGGACCATTTCTAGAGTTCAGCAAAACTGAATTCAGTTAAATTCTGTCACTTCATTCCATCCCAATTCTGGCTGCATAAAGAAGAAGAAAGCCAAGACTTTGGCCAATGTCAGAAAAATATCTTTCTTCCAACGTTTGGGTTGACTGCTTAGTTCTTGTAGTTGGACAAATGTGCCATGGAGTGTTAGCAGCTGTTAGGATTTACTATGCCTGAGTTGCCCTTTAAACTGCTTGTCTGACATATTTTGCTGCTTATTTTTAGGTGGGCTTCATATTTCATAGTATCTTATAGGTGGAAGAGACCTTGGGAAACTTCTGGTTGAACCCATTTGCTTTAGAAATGAAACAGCAGAGCCTGCAGAAGTTAAAAGACTTGTTCTAAGGTCACAAAGCCAGTAAGTGGCAAATGAAAGTTGCTCAGCTGTGTTCGACTCTTTGCGACCTCATGGACTATACAGTCTATGGAATTCTCAAGGCCAGAACACTGAAGTGGGTAGCTGACCCCTTCTCCAGGGGATCTTCTCAACCCAGGGATCGAACCCAGGTCTCTGGCATTACAGGAGGATTCTTTACCCCCCGAGTCACCAAAACCCAGGCTAGAACCCCAGTTACCTAATTCTTGCCCCAGTGGTTTGGTCATTTATATCAGAATGGGATGTAGTGATATTTTTCACCTCTCTCCAAACTCAAGAAGAACATTTTCTGAAAAATGCATGTTATTATTGGAAATTTAAAAAAAATAGACCACTTTATATAGTGGTTACTTTTTTCCCTTTTATTTTGCACAATTTCTAATGTGCAGAAAAGTAGAGAGACTGGAAACATAAACCCAATAGCCAGGTTCGAGCATTTCTAACTCACGATTCATCTTGTTTCATCTGTATCCCTACCTTCTCTCCCACCCCATGTTTTTCTGAAGTAAACTCAGACATAGTATTATTTCATCCATAAATAGATCAGTATGCATCTCCAAAAGATTGACATGTAAAAAGATAGCCATAGTACTATTATCAACTGAAATAAATTAGTAGTAATTCCATAGTGTTATCAAATATCCTATAGGCTGTTTTAAAAATCTATTATAAATAATGTATGATCACTTTATTTTCAAATAATATTTTTCCTAGGCGAAACAAACTCAGTTACAAATGGTGGGTGTTTGAGATGAGAGAGGGAAGAACTGGGAATTTGGGGTTAGCAGATGCAGACTGTTATCCATGGAATGGATAAACAACAAGGTCCNAATAATATTTTTCCTAGGCGAAACAAACTCAGTTACAAATGGTGGGTGTTTGAGATGAGAGAGGGAAGAACTGGGAATTTGGGGTTAGCAGATGCAGACTGTTATCCATGGAATGGATAAACAACAAGGTCCTGCTGCATAGCACAGGGAATGACATTCCAATATCTTGTGATAAACCATAATGGAAAAGAATATGAAAATGTGTGTATATATATACATGTATAACTGAATCACTTTACTATATGGTAGAAATCAACACAACATTGTAAATCGGCCATACTTGAATAAAATGAAGTAAAAAGAACACGGGTGTTTTAGGTCAATGAAAAGAGAGAGGGGCTATACATGACTGTCAACATCACTGATAAAAACATGTCACGAGTTTATAGTCAGCAAGGAATTTACTAGATATTCACTTGGTTTTGCCGTGTTTTAATTCTCCTTTCTACCTAAACTGTACATTTTCATGTGATATTTTCCAAAGACATTGCAGCTGTTCTCTTTGAATCCCTTCAAGTCAAACATCAGGATATGAAAGAGACTTGTCACCACGGAAAGGGAGAAAGTCGCGGCTATTTTTGGTGGCAGGTTCAGAACAGATTTTTCCTTTGCGTCAGCAGACGTGAATACCTTCAGCTTCTTGAGCTCTAGTTTCCTAGCATGGGATATAAAATATTTTCTGGCTGGGGACAGGTTCTGTTCATTACAAGTTAGGAAAGGTGAATTAATTCTTTGGAGGAAATGGTTGACAATACATTTCTCATTTCTTCAATTATTCCTTTTTTAAAAAAAAATAATTGTATTTACTTTTTTATTTTGGCTGTGCTGGGTCACTTGCTGTGGGCTTTTCTCTAGTTGTCATGGGCGCTGACTTCTCTCTGGTTTTGGTGCATGGGCATCTCATTGTGATGGTTTCTCTTGTCGTGTAGCACAAGCTCTAGGGTGTGTGGGCTTCTATAGCTGCAGCTCCCAGGCTCTAGAGCAGACAGCATATTAAAAAGCAGAGACATCACTTTGTCAACAACCATAAAGTCAACACTATGGTTTTTCCAGTAGTCATGTATGGATGTGAGAGTTGGACTATAAAGAAGGCTGAGTGCGAAGAATTCATGCTTTCAAACTGTGGTGCTGGAGAAGACTCTTGAGAGTCCCTTGGATAGCATGGAGATCAAATCAGTCCATCCTAAAAGAAATCAACCCCGAATATTCATTGGAAGGCTTGATGCTGAAGCTGAAGCTCCAATACCTTGGTCACCTGACATGAAGAGCTGATTCATTGGAAAAGAATCTGATGCTGGGAAAGATTGGAGGTAGGAGGAGAAGAGGACGACAGAGGATGAGATGGTTGGATGGCATCACCGACTCAATGGACATGAGTTTGAATTAGCTCTGGGAGTTGGTGATGGACAGGGAGGCCTAGGGTGCTGCAGTCCATGGGGTCAGAAAGAGTCGGACACGACTGATGCCTGAACAGCAACAACAAAACCTCTAGAGCACAGGCTCAGTGGTTGTGGAGCTGCTGAGCTTAGTTGCTCGGCGGCATGTGGAATCTTCCCAGAGCAGGGATCGAACCCACTTCTCTTGCATTGGGAGGCAAATTCTTCACCACTGAGCTACCAGGGAAGCCCTCATTTCCTCCTTTTAAATATCTTCAGTGACGGAAGTCAAGTGCATCTTTTGAATGACTGTTCCATCTCAACACCTTCAGATAGGTGTGGAATTTAAGTTGCAGGATATGAAGTCCAAAACAAAGAAATCTTCTCATTGCTCGTCTGCCGTAAGAAGAAAGTTAGGTGCTTTGGCAAACCTGAGAACACCAGAACTGTTTACGGGAGACTTTTTACTCCTTAGAGAAAGATTAGGAAAGTTAGGTCCTGGGTGGTGAAAAGCAGGCAGCAAGATTTTCCTGAAGGCAGCAGTCATGAAAGTCAACACCCTAGAGAATCAGCCAGCTGGGAGAAAAGAAAGGATCTAGCCATGAAAGCACAGCCGCGTGCTTGGTGCTGCCCAGCTGCCACATACCTGAAACTCACAGCAGAGGGAAGTGTGATCTGAAACGAGCTGGAGATTCGATCTAGGCCAGACTCACTTCGGGGACATAATACATGTATGTCATGTGCTTATGGGGGCCGCAGGCACACCTGGGGATTTGCTTAAAATTTTCTCTCCCATTCCCATCCCCCACCACCTTTCCAACCTTGGACCAGGTCCTTGCTCCGCATCTTTCCTCGTGTCTGTTGTTGTCGTGTGCTTGTTTTACCTTGTCTCTCTGCCTTTGGTTTTGGCTGGTCTGAGAAGCACAAGTGTTTCAGGAGAAGAGAGAGAGAGAGGAGGATTACATCGCTGATAGATCCTGCAGTTGGAGCAGCTGTTTCTGTGACTCGGGTGGTCCACTGGGCTCTCTGAAGCCCTGCCTCCTGTGATGATTCCCTCCTGCTTGTGTCCTCCACCCTGGCCTTGAGATTGCGTGATTCTCCCACATCTGTGGGACCTTAGGGGGCCGGCTGCCTCTTCTCCACTGTGTTAGTGGCGCCGAGGAAGGAAGAGGAGACGCCGCAGCTTCTGGAATCAGAACAGGATGTAAAAAGATAAAGATGCACCAGCCCCGGTAGATGAGCAGCATCTCTGTGTCTCTCTCACTCCCAGGGTCCTGCTCATGCAACCTTTTCGTGTGTAACTCATGGGATTTGTAGGACATCTTCCTTTAAAAATCCATTTAAAAATGTATTTATTTGTTTGGCTGTAGTAGCTGTGGTGCGGTTACCCTGCTGAGTGTGCTACGTGCTTCTTCATATTTATTCTTCACACAACAGTAGGAGAAAGCCATTCCCTCCATTTTACCTTGGAGGAAATGGTGGCCTCGTAGAGATTTTTGGACTTTGGTCAAGGTGATGAATCTAATAAGTGTTAGATCCAGGAGCTTTCTAATACCTGCAGATGGAGGCAAGTATCTTAGACCCAAGTGTATTCTCCTTCACCACGGAAGAAAAATAGGGTGTTGGAGAGCTCCATTTTTCTTGTATTTCTGAGACAACTTAATTTTTAAATTGATTTTTGTTTTGGAGGATAGCTGTTTTACAATGTTCTGTTACTTTCTGCTGAACCAACAAAGTGAATCAGCCATACATTTACATAAATCCCCTCTCTTTTGGATTTCCTTCCCATTTAGGTCACCACAGAGCACTGAGTGGAGTTCCCTCTGCTATACAATAGGTTCATATTAGTTATCTGTTTTATACATGGTGGTGTGTATATGTCAATTTCAATTTCCCAATTCATCCCCGCCTTCCTTTATCCCCTTGGTGTCCGTATATTTGTTCTCTACGTCTGTGTCTGTTTCTGCTTTGCAAATGAGATCATTATACCACTTTTGTAGATTCCACGTATATGCGCTATTATACGGTATTTGTTCTTCTCTTTCTTACTTCACTTTGTGTGACAGTCTCTAGGTCCATCCACATGAGACTCCTTCATTTTTCAAAGAATGGGGATTCAAAGCTCCAAACAAGTTCCACCCCCTTATCCTATGCCCCCCAAGCAGTAATAATAGTAGCTAACATTTGTAGATGGGGAAACAGTGGAAACAGTGTCAGACTTTATTTTGGGGGGCCCCCAAATCACTGCAGATGGTGACTGAAGCCATGAAATTAAAAGACGCTTACTCCTTAGAAGGAAAGTTATGACCAACCTAGATAGCATATTGAAAAGCAGAGACATTACTTTGCCAACAAAGGTCCGTCTAGTCAAGGCTATGGTTTTTCCAGTGGTCATGTATGGATGTGAGAGTTGGACTGTGAAAAAACCTGAGTGCCGAAGAATAGATGCTTTTGAACTATGGTGTTGGAGAAGACTCTTGAGAGTCCCTTGGACTGCAAGGAGATCCAGCCAGTCCATCCTAAAGGAGATCAGTCCTGGGTGTTCATTGGAAGGACTGATGTTGAAGCTGAAACTCCAGTACTTTGGCCACCTGATGTGAAGAGTTGACTCACTGGAAACGACTGATGCTGGGAGGGATTGGGGGCAGGAGGAGAAGGAGATGACAGAGGATGAGATGGCTGGATGGCATCACTGACTCAATGGACATGAGTCTGAGTGAACTCCGGGAGTTGGTGATGGACAGGGAGGCCTAGCATGCTGCGAATCACGGGGTCGCAAAGAGTTGGACACGACTGAGCGACTGAACTGAACTGAGCATTTGCAGTGACATCTCCGTAGCGGGCATCCTCTGAGCAGCTTGTGTGGATTTGTTGATTTGAATCTTACAGCAGCCCTAAGAGTTCTACTAGCATCCTCATTTTCCAGTTGAGAAAATCGAGACTCAGGTGGTCACATGGTGGGGATGGTTAGTGGCCCAGGGCATTCACCCGGGCAGGCGGCTTCCAATTTCTGCACCCCCAGCCCTCTGATTGTACCACCCCTGGGTCCCAGGTCCATGGAGGCTCCATGCTGTTGGCTTCCTCCTGGCCTCAAAGGAGCCTGGACCCGGAGGCCCCTGTGAGGTCTGGCAGAGGCAGCGCAGCCTAATTGGGATCTGGATGCACGCTCCTGCCTGCTCGGTGCCAACCTCGTGGTTACGTCTTATTCTGAATTGCTTATTTATGGGCCCTGGGGCTTGGCAAGGAAGGAGCTAGAGGGTCAGACAGTCTGCACCAGAATGAGACAGATTCTTGCTCCTGTTAATGAGAGTTAAACATCTCAAGGGCTGCTTTTCCCTACCCCATTCTCCCNTGGGCCCTGGGGCTTGGCAAGGAAGGAGCTAGAGGGTCAGACAGTCTGCACCAGAATGAGACAGATTCTTGCTCCTGTTAATGAGAGTTAAACATCTCAAGGGCTGCTTTTCCCTACCCCGTTCTCCCACTTCCTTCTTTTGGAAAGTGCTCGAACCCTGCCATCAAGCAGATGGCCATGAGGTGGCTGCTTGACCCCTTGTTCCGTGGGCTCACTAGGCTTCAGATGAGAGAAGGGGGCAAATGCTCCCATCTTCTCAAGCTTGGAAAAAAAAGTCTTCTTTCCGGCCTGAGTGACCTGCACAGGTTTACTCTAAAGGGAAAATTTGCTTCCATAAGCTGCCGAGGAAGTTTNCCACTTCCTTCTTTTGGAAAGTGCTCGAACCCTGCCATCAAGCAGATGGCCATGAGGTGGCTGCTTGACCCCTTGTTCCGTAGGCTCACTAGGCTTCGGATGAGAGAAGGGGGCAAATGCTCCCATCTTCTCAAGCTTGGAAAAAAAAGTTGTCTTCTTTCCGGCCTGAGTGACCTGCACAGGTTTACTCTAAAGGGAAAATTTGCTTCCATAAGCTGCCGAGGAAGTTTTTGAAGCATTATTGGGTCATCTCGCTTGGTTATTTTCTTAATGAATTCAACTTTGGATTAGGAGTTTGCAGAAGTTCAAGGACAGTCATCAATAACATTCTTACAGGTTGAATTGGGTCCCCTCCCCCGGTTCCTTGGGTTTCCCAGGTGGCGCTAGTGGTACAGAAGCCACCTGCCAATGCAGGAGACATAGAAGACGTGGGTTTGATCCCTGGGTTGGGAAGATCCCTTGGAGGAGGGTATAGCAACTCACTCCACTATTTTTGCCTGGAGAATCCCATGGACAGAGGAGCCTGGCTGGCTACAGTCCACTGGGTCACAAAGAGTCGGACATGTCTGAAATGATTTAGCATGCAGCACCCCATTCCTGTGGAGAAGGCAATGGCATCCCACTCCAGTCCTCTTGCCTGGAAAATCCCATGGACAGAGGAGCCTGGTAGGCTGCAGTTCATGGGGTCATGAAGAGTTGGACACGACTGAGCGACTTCACTTTCGCTTTTCACTTTCATGCATTGGAGAAGGAAATGGCAACACACTCCAGTGTTCTTGCCTGGAGAATCCCAGGGACGGGGGAGCCTGGTGGGCTGCCATCTATGGGAGTTGCACAGAATCAGACACGACTGTAATGACTTAGCAACCCCATTCCTGTGTTGACATTCTAAGCCCTGGGACCCCAGAATATGACTGTGTGTTTTTGTTATTTATTTGGCTACAGAGGGTCTTAGTTGTGGCATGCTGGATCCAGTTCCCCAACCAGGGATTGAACCTGGGCCCCTGCATGAGGAGCTCGGGGTCTTAGCCACTGGACTGCCAAGGAAGTCCCCAGTATGACCTTATTTGGAAGTAGAGTTGTGGCTGATGCAA
Organism: Raphicerus campestris; assembly: GCA_006410735.1. Lineage (NCBI taxonomy): Eukaryota > Metazoa > Chordata > Mammalia > Artiodactyla > Bovidae > Raphicerus > Raphicerus campestris. The sequence goes on along the minus strand of SJYW01002319.1, from coordinate 654,688 downwards.
ATAGTTGAGATGAAGTGGAGTGGCCCCTAATCCGATGGATGTCATTGGTGTTCTTGTAAAACAGTGACATTTGAACACAGAGATACACACATGGTGGAATGCCAAGTGAAGACAGTGGTGATGCAGCAGCAGCTAAGGAAGGCCAGGAGGGCCAGCGCACCGCCAGCAGCTGGCCTCCCAGCCCCGAGAAGGAGCCCACCCTGCCCATGCTCCGATCCATTGATGGTGCACTTCTCCAGAACTGTGAGAGTTTCTGTGGCGGAAGCTGCTCAGCATGTGGCTGTTATGGCAGCTGTAGCTAACAGATGCAAACTAATTCTTACAAAGGAGCGGACAATAAGAATGAAAATGTTAGTTTAGCAAAGTTGGATGGGCCNTCAGAAGCCCAACAAATGCCTATGAATCTGTAAAGCGGATTCAGGGTTATAAAGAAATATTATACATACTTTGTTTCCCCTCAGATCCACTATGTGTGTGTGTGTTAGTTACTCAGTCATGTCCGACTCTTTGAGCCCCCAAAGGAGTATGTCTGCATAGGATCTTATTGACTTTCATAAGGTTTGAAGTCGTGAGGCAAGATTTGTTATCATAATTAAAGACGAGAAAACGAAGACTTAATGGCAGTATGATGTGCTCCCAAGTCATACAGAGGTTGAAAAACCCAAATTGCTTTCTCGAGATTCCCAATCCAGGATTGTTCCTGACCCCATAATGCTGAGTGTGGGCAGTTACTCGGTTTGGGATTATTTGTTAATTGCTTTTGGTTAGTCCGCATGAAGTCCACATAATTTTTTATATTGTCAGAACAGCCCTCCAATTTATAAGTTATTAGTATGTTTTATGAATATATGTCAGAGAAGGCAATGGCACCCCACTCCAGTACTCTTGCCTGGAAAATCCCATGGATGGAGGAGCCTGGTGGGCTGCCCTCTACGGGGTCGCACAGAGTCGGACACGACCGCAGCGACTTAGCAGCAGCAGCAGCATGAATTAATGTGCATGTGGAAGAGAAGACACATTTCTCCAGATGACTCCCTTGATTGGTTTATATAGACTGTGCATGAGATTTATTTATTACTTCTTTGCCTTTATTAATTTTTACTGGAGTACACTTGCTTTACAATGACGTGTGGTTTCTACAGTACAGCAAAGTGAATCAGCTAAAAGTATACATATATACTCTTTTTTTTTTTTAATTTCCTTCCCTTTTAGGTCACCAAAGAGCATTGTTCCTACACTCCACCATAGCAGCATGAGATTTAGACTTAAATCCACACGCCTCCTTCAGACTAATCAATCTTGAATGTTTTCTTTCAATTCTGTTTGCAGGTCACCACAGACCAGCTTCCCAAGCCAAATGAAAAACCACACTATAACACATATGGATTTTAAAGGATGAATCTTTTTTCCAACAAATGAAATATAACTCGCTTCAATGAGAGGCTAAGTATGTCCTAAGTATGCAACAATTATGAGAACATCCAATTTGCTTTTACACGTCATGGCAGACTACTACAATCACCACCACAATCTCAGCAACTAAAGGGGAAAAGTTTGAGAAAGTGATTTTATGGACAAATGACCAAGTTTAAGAGCTTTCAGCAGTACCCATGAAATCAGAACAAAAGCTTCCTCCAGCTGTGTACAGCTGCAGGCTTCTGGAAGGTGGCTCACAGCTCTAGGAAGGGAAAATGGAGAGGAGAGGGCTTGAATCATCCTGGAGGAACACAGTCTTCTCTGCTCCCCGCTTAGAATTTTGCTAAGGCAAGGACTCCAAGATCACTGTGGATGATGACTGCTGCTGCTACTGCTGCTAAGTCGCTTCAGTCATGTCCGACTCTGTGCAACCCCATAGACGGCAGCCCACCAGGCTCCTCCATCCCTGGGATTCTCCAGGCAAGAACACTGGAGTGGGATGCCATTTCCTTCTCCAATGCGTGAAAGTGAAAAGTGAAAGTGAAGTCGCTCAGTCGTATCCGACTCCCAGAAACCTCATGGACTGTAGCCCATCAGGCTCCTCCGTCCATGGGATCCTCCAGACAAGAGTACTGGAGGGGGGTGCCATTGCCTTCTCCTGTGGGCACTGACTACAGACACGAAATTAAAAGACGCTTGCTCCTTGGAAGAAAAGTTATGTCAAACTTGACAACATATTAAAAAGCAGAGACGTTACGCTGCCAACAAAGCAGCGTAAAAGCTATGGTTTTTCCTGTAGTCATGTACAGACGGGAGAGTTGGACCATAAAAAAGAACTGATGTTTCAAACGGTGGTGCTGGAGAAGACTCTTGAGAGTCCCTTGGACTGCAAGGAGATCAAACCAGTCAATCCTAAAGGATATCAACCCTGAATATTCATTGGAAGGACAGAGGCTGAAGCTGAAGCTCCAATACTTTGGTCACCTCATGTGAAGAGCTAACTCACTGAAAAAGACCCTGATGCTGGGAAAGACTGAAAGCAGGAGGAGAAGGGGCATCAGAGGATGAGATGGTTGGATGGCATCACTGAGTCAATGGATATGAGTTTGAGCAAACTCTGGGAGGTGGTGAAGGACAGGGAAGCCTGGGGTGTTGCAGTCCATGGGGTCACCCAGACATGACTGACTGACTGAAAATCTACAACAACAAGGATTTCCCTGCAAGGATTTTGCTAAAGTGGAACAGTTTAGGAGCTAAAAGTGAATGTTCTGGAGCACCTGTCAGTGTCTAAATCCCAGCACCTCCACTTCCCAGCTGAGCAACCTCAGACATGCCCTGTCAACAGCTCTTCCTCTGGAACTTAGGGGAAACCTAAGTGCCAATTTAATGGGGTTGTTCTGAGGATTACATGATA
>SJYW01002319.1:632404-646865 GCA_006410735.1 Raphicerus campestris | reverse complement strand
TTGCCAGCAGTGAATGGGTACATTTTTAGGTTTACCTCAGATCTTCACTTTAAGAGAGAGATTATTACCATCACAATGGAAACAAATAGAACTCAAAGACTGACTTTCCCCAGGCCCCCAACAAAGACATGTCTCCTTGGCATCACCACACCTTACTGCCCTCTGTTACTCTTGACTGTCATTAGTCTGGCCTAGAGAGGGTTGCTAGGATTCTGCCAACCTGCTCCAGCCCCTGTTCTCCGAAAGACTCAGGCCCCTCTTGAGTTACTTCTACTTGGTGAGTTCTTGCATCCCCAAACAACTGCTTTCTTTGGGAGTAGAATTCACTGGGCATCATGATTCAGTATAGCCCTGTTGGAAGTGGGTTATAGGTGACGATGGACCTAAGTGGAGAGACTAAAAGAAATTCAGCTTAGATTTTGATAAGAGTAGAAAGACTGAAATATATGTGCAGTCTCATCATTCTTAGGACTTCTCCTAGATACCCCATGGATTTATCACCTCCTACCACCTGTCTAGATCTTTTTGCCAAAAGGTGCTCCAGCAACAAGTGGTCCTATGGTTAGAGCTTGATGGGCAATTTTGCCTTTTTTTTTTTTTTTTGGTAGATTTACAAGGGGTGTTTGCACATGAAAGGCTCTGAGAAGTCCAGCAGGCATGTTGTAACTTGAACACATCTTCTGAACTTAGGGTTCTTTTTAGCCTTGTTTACTTCTCTGTATAGTAGAAAAGAGGCTTCCCTGGAGGCTCAGTGGTATAAAAAAATCCACCTGCCATTGCAGGAGACCCAAGAGACACAGGTTTGATCCCTGGTCCAGGAAGATACCCTGGAGTGGGAGATGGCAACCCACTCCAGTATCCTTGTCTGGAAAATCCCATGAACAGAGGAATCCGGTAGATTTTGGCAAAGGGGTCTCAAAGAATCAGACACGACTTGGCCACTGAGCAACAACAACCACTGAGTTTACAATGGAAACTTCTTTTCAAGTCACATTTGTTAACATATCTCAGGACAAGTGTTCCCCAGAACGAATTATCTGTTGCGAGCTGTGAACCTAAATGCCAGCAGGGTAATGACCGTGCTGGCAACCATACAGGTGGTCCGCACAGGAAAAGAACATCTTCTAAGAAAGACAATAAATGCCTCAAGCTTTCTGATAACGTTAAAGCTAGCAGTTTGGGGTCTGGGTGAAGGAGCACAAAATGTATCTAGTAAATACGTGGTAGTCCACCTTATTAGCTGTTTTTGGATGCCAAAATATCCCAGGTCATGTGAATGTGCATACATACGAATATACGAATATAGACCCTATCACGTGGGCTTCCCAAGTGGGGCATTGGTGAAGAATCCACTTGCCAATGCAGGAGACACAGGTTCAATCCTTGGGTCAGGAAGACCCCCTGGAGAAGGAAATGGCAACCCCCTCCAATATTCTTGCTTGAAAAGTCCCATGGACAGTGGAGCCTGGTGGGCTACCATCCATGGGGTTGCAAAGAGCTGGACACAACTTGAGCGACTGAGCCCACTGAATGCATTGCATAAGAAATTCCCCCAGTCTTCCAGCTCAAAAACTTCTGAAAAAGCCTCAGTCTCCTGGGACACCCTGTTTCCATATTTCACTTAGGTTCATAAGCTGAGCCATACAAACACCCGATTTTAAGGTGTATATATGTATATATCTTTTGACTAAGCACACTTTTCAGATTAAACTATTAATATCTTTTTCAAATTATATTTCAAGAAGCAGCAGAAAGATGAATGACTATCAGACTCAGAATTCTGATTTTTAAAAAATATTTATTTATTTGTTTGGCTGTGCTGGGTCCTAGCTGGGGCCTGTGAACTCTTAGGTGTGGCATGTGGGAATCTAGTTTCCTGATTAGGGAAGCAGAGACTTAGCCACTGGGCCACCAGGGAAGTCCCCAGAATTCTGATTTTTATTTAACAAATATTTTAATCACAAAGTTCGATGCACATGTCACAGCATACATAAATATGTAAGCACCTGTTTCCTTTCTGCAGACTCAGCTCTCTTACCATACCAAAGGGGGACTTTTTGTGTATAGCAAAGATCACTTATAGATACCAAATTTTCCCTTATAGATTATAACTTGGAAAACCAAAATTTCCTTCAGTTTTTATAATCAACATTATTTGTTTGTACATTTGGTATTTTAAAGATGATCAAATAAAAACTGTAACTCTCAGTAGGCCTTTGAAAAGCACTTGATCAACTCAAACTAAAGACTAAAGTCCCTTTACTCAATAATTAAAACACAATTATGAAAGACTTCAAATCTTTCAGAGTACTTAATCAGGCTTCTTTAGTCATCACATCTGAGCCAGTTACTGTGAGCCATTGGGCACAGCTATGAACAAAACAGAGCAATGAACTTCAGTGAACAAAATAAAAATATCCCTTGCTTTCCTGGAGTTTACATGCTTGTAGCTATTAAATTCATTCACCTCTTGTAAATCTAATAAATCAAAGTTTTAAATGAGGAGCATATCAAAGTCAAAATTCTGACTTTCACCTTAAATCTACAAGTCTAAAATCAGAGTTGGCCCTTGAATAACACAGGTTTGAACCACCCAGGTCCAGTTATAAGTGGATATTTTTCAATAGTAAATACTATATGGTCTGTCCATGGTTGATTAAATCTAAGAACTATGGGTGGGATGGCAGCTATAAATTATACTTGAATTAACCCGGTTGTTTCAGGGCCAACCGTATCCATTTGAATTAGAATCACAAAGCAAACGTTTGTCTAATTAGTGTCACTAATGTATCTGATATGTAAATACCAAAGGTACAAATGATTCTTAAGCCTGATTAAAAAATTACAAATACTATGAAAGTGATTTGCTATATCGTTTCTCTATTTAATTCTAAACCGTCCTACTAGGAACAGCTGGGATTACACAGTTGAGCTTACTGAATGAACAGGTCATGGCCCAGATACTTGATTGTCTCAAGTAGGTTGAGAGATTTGAAACTAGGACTAGAGACCTAGAAGTTGTGTATGACCAGAGTGAATCTTTGAGGACGGATCCACACACCGAGTCTGATTTTAACAGTGGCTCTAGTAATGGGACTCCACCTTTACGTGGCATTGGTTTCACAAGATGTTGTTTGCTAGATTCAAGTCTTACCCTCATAACTTCTTTTGATATTGCCACTTACTTTGGATAGATAATTTCTTAACAGCCCCAATCTCTCCTGCTTTACTGATTTGATTCAGCTAAGCCACCCTATTTACTGCCTGGTTTTTCTGTGTCTGGCTATTTGGCTTTGGCTCTGAGAACGTTCTCTTGCGTATGGACACTGGGTAATATCACTGCTCTGCAAAGGCCAGCACTCAGAGGTGGCTGAGTGGAACTGTAACTCTCCTCCCAAAATACCTATCAGCTCACCCTCATTCCTTCCTATCAATAATGAATCAGTTTTTCAGTTTTAAGTTGTGTGATTCAAATTCAAATCAAACCCTCCAGAAGAGCCCTGGATGACCCCTTCCCTAAACAAATTCCCTCTTCTAAGCCCTCTTTATATGCAAATTTAAAAACTATCATTGCTTCTTTGCTTAAAACCCTTCATTGGCTCACTTACTACAATAGAATACAAAACCCTTAACATGCCCTGCAAGCCCTTGCATGATCGGGCTCTTGGCTTCATCCATGACCTCATCATGTGCCTTCCTCTTACACTCGAATTCCAGCCACACTGGCCTTCTTTCACATCTTCCCACGGAAACCAAGATGCTTTCCTACCTCAGGGCCTTTGCATGCACTGTTCCCACTTTGTGAAACATCATTCTCCCCACTCTTTGCTTGGATGACTCCACATCCTGTACCATCATTTTTTCGTAGAGGTGCTTCTTCTTTGTAGACCTCAACACAATCTGTGTATTTATTTGCTTCCTACTTAGACCTTGAGTTACATGGGGCCATGTGTGGTGTTCCGTTTGCCCAGCACCCATCACAGCATATACTAGATATTCAGTAATAATTTGTTGAATGAAAAGGATCACAGTTGCAATGTGTATGTGCACTCAGTCACACAATTGTGACCCCATGGACTGTGGCCCACCAGGCTCCTCTGTNAATGCATTGCATAAGAAATTCCCCCAGTCTTCCAGCTCAAAAACTTCTGAAAAAGCCTCAGTCTCCTGGGACACCCTGTTTCCATATTTCACTTAGGTTCATAAGCTGAGCCATACAAACACCCGATTTTAAGGTGTATATATGTATATATCTTTTGACTAAGCACACTTTTCAGATTAAACTATTAATATCTTTTTCAAATTATATTTCAAGAAGCAGCAGAAAGATGAATGACTATCAGACTCAGAATTCTGATTTTTAAAAAATATTTATTTATTTGTTTGGCTGTGCTGGGTCCTAGCTGGGGCCTGTGAACTCTTAGGTGTGGCATGTGGGAATCTAGTTTCCTGATTAGGGAAGCAGAGACTTAGCCACTGGGCCACCAGGGAAGTCCCCAGAATTCAGATTTTTATTTAACAAATATTTTAGTCACAAAGTTCGATGCACATGTCACAGCATACATAAATATGTAAGCACCTGTTTCCTTTCTGTAGACTCAGCTCTCTTACCATACCAAAGGGGGACTTTTTGTGTATAGCAAAGATCACTTATAGATACCAAATTTTCCCTTATAGATTATAACTTGGAAAACCAAAATTTCCTTCAGTTTTTATAATCAACATTATTTGTTTGTACATTTGGTATTTTAAAGATGATCAAATAAAAACTGTAACTCTCAGTAGGCCTTTGAAAAGCACTTGATCAACTCAAACTAAAGACTAAAGTCCCTTTACTCAATAATTAAAACACAATTATGAAAGACTTCAAATCTTTCAGAGTACTTAATCAGGCTTCTTTAGTCATCACATCTGAGCCAGTTACTGTGAGCCATTGGGCACAGCTATGAACAAAACAGAGCAATGAACTTCAGTGAACAAAATAAAAATATCCCTTGCTTTCCTGGAGTTTACATGCTTGTAGCTATTAAATTCATTCACCTCTTGTAAATCTAATAAATCAAAGTTTTAAATGAGGAGCATATCAAAGTCAAAATTCTGACTTTCACCTTAAATCTACAAGTCTAAAATCAGAGTTGGCCCTTGAATAACACAGGTTTGAACCACCCAGGTCCAGTTATAAGTGGATATTTTTCAATAGTAAATACTATATGGTCTGTCCATGGTTGATTAAATCTAAGAACTATGGGTGGGATGGCAGCTATAAATTATACTTGAATTAACCCGGTTGTTTCAGGGCCAACCGTATCCATTTGAATTAGAATCACAAAGCAAACGTTTGTCTAATTAGTGTCACTAATGTATCTGATATGTAAATACCAAAGGTACAAATGATTCTTAAGCCTGATTAAAAAATTACAAATACTATGAAAGTGATTTGCTATATCGTTTCTCTATTTAATTCTAAACCGTCCTACTAGGAACAGCTGGGATTACACAGTTGAGCTTACTGAATGAACAGGTCATGGCCCAGATACTTGATTGTCTCAAGTAGGTTGAGAGATTTGAAACTAGGACTAGAGACCTAGAAGTTGTGTATGACCAGAGTGAATCTTTGAGGACGGATCCACACACCGAGTCTGATTTTAACAGTGGCTCTAGTAATGGGACTCCACCTTTACGTGGCATTGGTTTCACAAGATGTTGTTTGCTAGATTCAAGTCTTACCCTCATAACTTCTTTTGATATTGCCACTTACTTTGGATAGATAATTTCTTAACAGCCCCAATCTCTCCTGCTTTACTGATTTGATTCAGCTAAGCCACCCTATTTACTGCCTGGTTTTTCTGTGTCTGGCTATTTGGCTTTGGCTCTGAGAACGTTCTCTTGCGTATGGACACTGGGTAATATCACTGCTCTGCAAAGGCCAGCACTCAGAGGTGGCTGAGTGGAACTGTAACTCTCCTCCCAAAATACCTATCAGCTCACCCTCATTCCTTCCTATCAATAATGAATCAGTTTTTCAGTTTTAAGTTGTGTGATTCAAATTCAAATCAAACCCTCCAGAAGAGCCCTGGATGACCCCTTCCCTAAACAAATTCCCTCTTCTAAGCCCTCTTTATATGCAAATTTAAAAACTATCATTGCTTCTTTGCTTAAAACCCTTCATTGGCTCACTTACTACAATAGAATACAAAACCCTTAACATGCCCTGCAAGCCCTTGCATGATCGGGCTCTTGGCTTCATCCATGACCTCATCATGTGCCTTCCTCTTACACTCGAATTCCAGCCACACTGGCCTTCTTTCACATCTTCCCACGGAAACCAAGATGCTTTCCTACCTCAGGGCCTTTGCATGCACTGTTCCCACTTTGTGAAACATCATTCTCCCCACTCTTTGCTTGGATGACTCCACATCCTGTACCATCATTTTTTCGTAGAGGTGCTTCTTCTTTGTAGACCTCAACACAATCTGTGTATTTATTTGCTTCCTACTTAGACCTTGAGTTACATGGGGCCATGTGTGGTGTTCCGTTTGCCCAGCACCCATCACAGCATATACTAGATATTCAGTAATAATTTGTTGAATGAAAAGGATCACAGTTGCAATGTGTATGTGCACTCAGTCACACAATTGTGACCCCATGGACTGTGGCCCACCAGGCTCCTCTGTCCATGGGATTTCCCAGGCAAGAATACTGGAGTGGGTTGCCATTTCCTCCCCCAGGGGACCCTCCCAACCCAGGGATCTAACCCAGGTCTCTTGCATCTCTTGCACTGGCAGGATTCTTTACCACTGAGCCACTTGGGAAGCTCACAGCTGTCACGACAATCACCACTAGCCTTCAGTCACAACTATTATAATCATTCATAGAACCACTTTTGGCTCATGGGAGGTAGAGTAATTGCTTGTTGAATTGGATTGAGATATCTAAATGTCAGTATCTCATGCATCCATTAATACAATTATTTTTATTACCTTTATGGTTCTTTACACATTTAGTCTTCTATAGCTTCTAAAGCTGGAGGCTTTCTGTTCTTAGCCGTCCTCTTACAGTAAAGAAGACATTTTAGCATGCCTTTTGGGGAACTGTCCTTTTCTAACTTTTAAAAAATGTCACTGAACATTAGCTAATTGGTGTAGGGTTGGTAATCTTGATTAGTGTAAATACACGTTCTATAGGCTGCTTAGTGATTTTTATTTGTTTGTTTACCCTAGTTTCCCAAGAGAGGCATATGAGTAACCCTAGCCCCAGGTTACAGAGGGCGGCCCGGAGATGCTGAATGGAAGTTCTAGATTTTATCATATTTGTGGCTTAAGCTCCACCCTCTTCTGTGTCGTTCTCCAAGAACCTTGCCCCGCTCTCCTACCCCAGCCCAAAAGTAATGCCTTGGAAGAGCACCGAATTGTGCCAAGACTCCTGAATCTTAACCATTTAGGACTTGGTGGCTTTTTTTTTCCTTTGCGGGGGAGGGGCTGTTTTTTTTTTTTTTTGTGGTATCAGTCTGATCATGGCCTCATAATTTCATATCCCCGTCTCTGTACCTTGGCACCTGCGAAGATGAAAAAACAGCATAAAATACTATTTTGAACGTTGCATCGTCACTCACGGAAAAAGGCGCAAAGGCGTAAGAAAAATCGGCTTTATTTTTGTTGTTGACAACACCTAGGCGTTTTCTGGAAACCCGAAGGAGAAGGTCAGGGTTGCTGGGGAAACGGCCACAGGGCCGCGCGGTCGGGGTTCGCCACACTGTGCTCGCGCGCCTGCGACTCGGCGCGACCCCCGCGCCCCGGGCCCCGCGACCCGGCCGGGGTGGCGCGTAGCCCCCTCCTCCCGTCCCGCGCCGCGCGCACTGTTGTCCTTGAGCGATTGGTTGGTTGGACCAGAAACAGCTGTGTGCAGAGCTGAGCAGTGCAGTGAGCCTGTGGACCTGAATGCAGGCTGTCGGGCTGGGAGTGACTGACCCCGGGGGCTCGAGGGAGAGAGAGGACGAGTCGGAGCCGTGTCCGCCGCGCTCTCCCGGCGGCGTGGAACCAGGTGCCCGGGCGCTGGCGGCGGTCTGAGGAGCTCCGGGTTGGCGCCCGCTTCCCCCGGCTCTAGCTGCCTTCAGGGTTGGTGCAGGTGGGGGCCAGGCAGGGCACCGCGGATCGCCCGGTTCCCACTGACCGGTTTCTCTTCCTTTCCGCGAGGGGGAGGCGCTATCCCTCCAAAAAATGTAAATATCCAGGCGCGGACTCCGGGCTGGGGCACCCAGCCGAGTTCCCAACGCCGCCGCCGGGTGTTTTGCATGGAAACTGAGAAGCTAAACAGGATCGGTCCTCTCACTTAATGCAGCTCGGCGATTAGCCGGAGGCCGGGCACCTTCCCGGCTCCCTGTCCATCAATAGCCTTTCTGCGCGCTCTCGATCGCCGAGCCGCGGTGCCGCCGTGCGGGGTGTCGACCGGCAGATGCCGCATCCTTGGCAGCCATGGCTCCCGTCGCCGCCGCGGCCAGTAAGTAGGAGCATGCATGTGTAGGGGGGGGCACATGCGTGTCGGCGCGCGCGCGCGCGCACACACACACACACACACACACACACACGCACACACACGCACACGCACGCACACCACCCTGAGCCTCGGAAGGAAGGAGGAAGACCGACGAGGCGCTGCAATAGCGAGGACGACTCGGGCTCTTCGTGGATTCGGCAGGAGCCGGCCTGGCGCAGCTGCTGACTGCAGAGTCTGCCCCGGATCGTGGGCACACGCGCCCCCCACCCCCTCACCCGAGCCTCTGGAATGAAGACTGCCTCCCGAGGACTGAACGGGAGGCAGAGCCAGCCTGCGCCCGGGACTGCGGGCCGCGCGGCCGGTAGGCCCAGGGGGACACGACTTGGACGCTGTCATCCCCACGCCTCGCTCTGAGCCGCCCGGTGCCGCGAGGGTCTGCCGCCGCCCCCTCCGGCTTCCCGGGCACCCGATCCCGGGTCAACCCCAGAGGCCCCGGCTTCCTCATTTGTTTGGGGCTTTTGTGCCGGGGGCTCACAGTTGGCTAAGCACTCCAGCGCTGAATCGGGCCATTGTCTGCGCTCCCATTGCTTCCACGCTGCAAGTCTCGGCGCCCCCACCCCGCCCGCCCCGCTCCCCGCCTCCTCCTGGCCGGGGAGCCTCCTAACGTGCCTTTCCCCCCCTAGGAATCTGGAAGCTATAAGCCGGGCGGATTGCAAATGAAGTGTAATGCATTGTGGGACGTGTGTAAAATCGGAGCCTTCGCCGTGGGGGTGTGTGGGGGCGTGGGGAGCGCCGGACCCGCCGCTGGCGGTGTAGACGCCGACGAGGAGGGGCTGGGAAAATGAGCGCAGAGTCCGCCCGGGTCGTGCCCGCCGTAGACGGATGAAGCCGCGCGCTGCGCCCCGGCGCTGAGGCCCGGAGGATCGGGGGCGGCGGGTCGCCCTCTCCACCATGAAGAAGACCCGGAGCACAACCTTGCGGCGCGCCTGGCCTAGCTCGGATTTCTCGGACCGGGCCTCAGACCGCATGAGGTCCCGCAGCGAGAAGGACTACCGCCTGCACAAGCGCTTCCCCGCGGCCTTCGCGCCCCAGGCTTCGCGGGGCTACATGACATCAGGTTGGTAACCGCGTTTCTGCCCCCGCGGGTCGGGGCCGCGGGGCGTGCTCGGGTCCTTCCCCGGGTGGGGACGCGCGGTGATGGATGCGATAAGTTATAGTGAACGCAGGGGAAAAAAAAAAAATAGCTCCCATCCACCATTTTGTACCTCCGCAAGATCCACAGCAGGCGCTCTCAATATGGGGTTGGAGAGCTGTTGGTTAGGTAAAATCTGGGAGGGGGACGCGCCAGGCGTTTTGGCTGCACAGATAAATGACCACCAGCCTGGGCGCCCAGCCTCCCTGGGCTCGTGGAAGAGCTGGCGTCCGCGGTTGCCCTCAGTACCGGGCTGGCTCGCTCCTGCTCGGTGGCCAGTTATTCTATCCTACCGGGTATTTAAACAGCTCTTCTTTCTTACAAGGGAACAGGTTCCATGCACAGTTTTGGATGGTTTGAGTCAGGGGAGAGTTTGCAGTCAGGCTGGTCGGCTTGCTTGCACGCAGGGAGCTGTGTCGCGGCTCACTGAATGCATACGGTGGGGTAATGGTGTGTATGCGGATTGAATGCTCACATGATTCTGCGTGCATTTAACATATGTTGCTTTGAATTAGGTTGTATGGGAAGAATGGAGGCAGTGTCATGTGTTTGCATGCCAGACAGGAAGGATAAACAAGACGGTAAATAAGGATGAAGGCTTCAGAAAGGGTTTCGTCTTAAAACGCATAGGAGCCTTTCTGAAGGCGCCAGTTAGTTAGTTTCCTCTGGATATGCAGCGGAATGGCTTTGCTTGTGTGTCTTGGGAACCCAGGGATAAAATACCCGAAATGCTGAAGGAGGAGGACTGTAAGACTCTTTTCTCCTTGTTTTCTTCTTACTGTTGACCACTTGTATGTAGCTATGTGTAAGACACCAATTTTGGTTGATTTGGTTTTCATTCTGAATGAATTCATTTTCTTCGAAACAAAAATGTCATGGAAGAACCGAGATTATACTTGAAAACACATCCTGTACCAGACCATTCTAAATCCTGGGAAGATTGCTTTAAGCTTACAGTTGGTACTTAAAGTGTAGCTCTGCTATCTTTCTTCTGAAATAGCAAGTGTTTTTTTTTAAAACCTAGGCCCAGTATTTCATGCTTTAAAAGTGTCTTGTGACCGCACTTCCATGAGTAGAAAACCTAAATAAAATAACCATCTTTTTTTTATTGCAAAATCTGGTGACATAAGGATGTACTGTTTTGGCAGTAAGGCTCCCTTGATTTTCCCGGTCATGAAAAGCCAAATTTGTAAAGGAAGTGACAACTACAGTTTATGCTTCAGTAATTGAAGTCAATCACTGCTGTGGTTGCTTTATTCTCCAGGCTGGTGGCAGTAAATTTTGAAATACAGCTAAATCCAAATGTAACCTCAAAACACGTCTGTCCATAAACCCATGTCTGCTCTGGGTGTTCAGATAATCTCAGGTTTCATATGTTTGAGGTTTGAATGTCTTCATTCCCCTCTGAATGGTTTCCCCCTCTTTTCTTTTTGCCTCTCTTCAGGAATCAGTACTGATACAAAGTGTGAGGCTGGAGGAAGGCAGGTGGCCCTCATTTCTTCCACAGACCTGCAAGACTCTGTAATGCTTTCAGGCACATTCCCATGGAGCCCATTCTTATCTCTCTTGGCATAGCATCATTATGATCACCGTTTCCTTCTTTGCTAAAGAACTTCTCTGCTGTTGTTGCAAGGTAGTTTTGAGGGCTTGAGGAAGAAGCTTTTCATTTTCTTTGATTCTCTTGTTTCATTTCTTGCTCTGCACATGGTAAGCTTGTCCTAAGGGAATACTGAAGGATCAGCTCTTTCAGGCTGGTGGAGGTCTGTGTAGATTTCACATTAGCTTACTGTTGAGAAAAGAAAATCCAAAGGTGAAGGAAGAAGAGCTGTGTGATTCATTCAGCATTTCATGTACTCTCCCCTGCCTCAAGCAGAGAGCCTTGCTAGATTCTCATGGGGCTGCAGGGATGGGTATATATAGTTTTGTCCAAGGATGGAAGTGGTTATTTATTCTTTGTTTTGATTATTGTCCAATACATATAATAAAAGGAGTTGGGGCTCATGGAAGGATCTAATAATTATTAAACAAACTCCTCCAATAAACACTGGGAGAGTAGGTACAATCTTATATACACACCTTTTTGGGGGAGATTGGAAGTAGCTTATCAATTTCCTTTCCAAATATAAGTGTTGATAGTAATAGGTGGTATATTGAGATACTTGGGGATCATGTGGGAGACGTTCTCTTCCCCTTAAAAAACATAAGAAAATCCATTTGTATCAAGTTAGTGACTCTGGGTACAAACAGAGCCTTTGTCATTTAAAAATGAAATAGAAAATGAAGCAACTTAGAAACAAATGAGGCTTTTCATATTTCTTCTGTTTGTCCAGTCATTTGGCATAATAGCTACTAGTGTCTATCATACTTCTCAGTAAAAAGAGATTTTGTTGTTGAGTTCAAAGGACAAGATAAGCTTCTTCAGAGAAGCACTAAATGACTTAATTTCAGTTGAGGTATTTTTAGAAATCCCCATCCAAAAAAATTCCTTAAAAATATTGTGAAAATCACTTTTTTTTTTTTTTTACCTTTAGAAAAGGAAGGAGCCTTAGAAGTTTTAATAGTTCTTCTTTTTGGTCTGGCCTACTGTCACACAGTAGGTATTTCAAGTTTAAATGTGTTTATTTAAGGCAAAATTACAGGCATTCCATAATAGCTTTCTAATGAGACAGCACCTTTTCAAACAGTCTTTTCTTCACTAATGCATAACTACCAGTTTGAAATGTGATTTATAGCAATAGGCTTGACATTTAGCCTTAACTTTGTCGTGTACCTTCAGGATAAACTACACTTAAGCTCGAGAGGTTAGAATAGACACATCTAAAAGTTAAAGAGATCCTGCAAACAGATGGTTAGATAGAGAATTCTGAAACTTTAAATTTTAAAGACTGTGCCTTGTGTGACCATTTCAGCCCCCAACTCATGCTACCAAATCAAAAATAATCCTAAGAATTCACAGGCCTCCTGGCAACCAGCAAGTTCACAGGCCATGAGATGTGTTCGTAGTTCATCTTGAATGTTAATTTCCCAAAGGTGGTTTCTGGGCAGAAGGGGAAAAATCTTGCCTTTTGTTCAAATCAAGATGAATAATATGCATCCATGATCTGAATAAGAAAAAGGGTTAGGTCAAATGAATGTGGGGTTATTCTTCCACAGTTTCTGAAACTAGAAATTATGATATTACTTAGAGAGAAAAGTAAAACTCCCCACAAAGAGGGAAGTAGCTATATAATCCTTAGGCCTTCGTATATGGAAACGTGCTCACTTACCTTCATGAAATGATTTTCGGGGCACCTTTGTCAATGAAGGAGTTAGAACTTTCTCTGTTAGGACCTTGTAAACTATGACCTCTGTATGCAAATAATGCGGCTGACTTTTAACTTTCTTCCCTCTCCTCTCCCCTTGCCCTGGTGCTGGGGCGGGAGAGGGGGTAGCTGCTTCTTTATATTGCACATGGCATACCACCAAGTTTGGGGACATTTCATTGATAAAGATTGGTAAGCAATTTTTTTTTCCACTATAAAGGTTCTATGGTGCACATGCGTGAAAGGTATCCTTTATGAACTCAACATCCCAAAGTCATGGTACTTTTCAATGGATGCTTGTCATTTGAAAGAAAAATAAGGCAGAGAGTTTTAAAGGATTTGAAAAGGAAGCCCCAAACTGACATCTTAAGAAAATATAAGTCAGTTTGGTCTGTGATATAACTAATGTGAATCAGCGGGGAGGAATGACCAGAACACCACCTTGATGAGTTTATTAGTTTTCATTTTTTAGAAACCAATTCTGGGGCACAGTGGATGGTGTGTCCCAGTTCCTTATGTTCTGTTATTTTGAGAGACGTGAGAGTTTTCTGGGAGTGGAGGATGGGCACCCAAGGTTCTAATCTGGGCCTACCCCAAACTAGCTGTGTCCCTGGTGGGTAACATGACCTCTCCCGTCTGTAATGGGCCCTCCTGGCCCACGTTTCCATCACAGAATTGGGCTCCGTGAAGGCTCTGTATTGAGCAAGGCCGGGATTTCTGAGCACTTACACAGAAATTGTTAGAAATAACCTTTGCCCTTTCTTCTTATTGGAGTCATCTGCTTCTGTACCTGGGGTGTGTGGGAAGAGTGCTCTTTTGACGACGAAGTCTTATTTCCTGTCATCCCCAGATGTTCCATTAAGTGACTGCGTTAGGGCTTGTCCTGGTGACCAGACCGATGGGAGTAGGGGGGATGAAGGACGAAGCCCTGGCAGGTTCTGATCATTTGGAGTTTTCATAAACAGCATCCTGTTGCCTCCGATTCCCTCTTTGCGGAGATCTATTTCCAGCCTCGCTGCTCCAGCTGTGTTTTAATTTGAAACTACCTGTGTTGCTTCCTTGCATCAGGCCTGTGGAAGTGAGGAATATTACACTTGGTGGTGAATGACTTTATTCTTTATTTCCCAGGAGAACGTGAATGTGGTTGAAAAGGTCACCTCTCTTGGTATTTCAATATCTTTTACACTCTTGTGAACGTTTTTATTTGAAAAAAGGAATATGAGTATATTGTATAAAAACCTTAGCATTTTTATACCTCTAGAACAATTGTGGCTTAAATTCTCTATACCCCAGAGAGTTAGGGCAATTCAGACGCTGGTTTACTCTTTGGTACAAGATTGCTTATGCTGAGTGTAGACAGAACCAAGGAATGAAGTCTGGTTGGACCCTTGCCGGTGGGAACGCATGCCGACTTTTGCAACTAGGACAGGTTTTGTAGATCAGCCATAGAAAATGCATGAGGCCTGATATGTTA
>SJYW01002319.1:615833-632193 GCA_006410735.1 Raphicerus campestris | reverse complement strand
TGACCTCTGTATGCAAATAATGCGGCTGACTTTTAACTTTCTTCCCTCTCCTCTCCCCTTGCCCTGGTGCTGGGGCGGGAGAGGGGGTAGCTGCTTCTTTATATTGCACATGGCATACCACCAAGTTTGGGGACATTTCATTGATAAAGATTGGTAAGCAATTTTTTTTTCCACTATAAAGGTTCTATGGTGCACATGCGTGAAAGGTATCCTTTATGAACTCAACATCCCAAAGTCATGGTACTTTTCAATGGATGCTTGTCATTTGAAAGAAAAATAAGGCAGAGAGTTTTAAAGGATTTGAAAAGGAAGCCCCAAACTGACATCTTAAGAAAATATAAGTCAGTTTGGTCTGTGATATAACTAATGTGAATCAGCGGGGAGGAATGACCAGAACACCACCTTGATGAGTTTATTAGTTTTCATTTTTTAGAAACTAATTCTGGGGCACAGTGGATGGTGTGTCCCAGTTCCTTATGTTCTGTTATTTTGAGAGACGTGAGAGTTTTCTGGGAGTGGAGGATGGGCACCCAAGGTTCTAATCTGGGCCTACCCCAAACTAGCTGTGTCCCTGGTGGGTAACATGACCTCTCCCGTCTGTAATGGGCCCTCCTGGCCCACGTTTCCATCACAGAATTGGGCTCCGTGAAGGCTCTGTATTGAGCAAGGCCGGGATTTCTGAGCACTTACACAGAAATTGTTAGAAATAACCTTTGCCCTTTCTTCTTATTGGAGTCATCTGCTTCTGTACCTGGGGTGTGTGGGAAGAGTGCTCTTTTGACGACGGAGTCTTATTTCCTGTCATCCCCAGATGTTCCATTAAGTGACTACGTTAGGGCTTGTCATGGTGACCAGACCGATGGGAGTAGGGGGGATGAAGGACGAAGCCCTGGCAGGTTCTGATCATTTGGAGTTTTCATAAACAGCATCCTGTTGCCTCCGATTCCCTCTTTGCGGAGATCTATTTCCAGCCTCGCTGCTCCAGCTGTGTTTTAATTTGAAACTACCTGTGTTGCTTCCTTGCATCAGGCCTGTGGAAGTGAGGAATATTACACTTGGTGGTGAATGACTTTATTCTTTATTTCCCAGGAGAACGTGAATGTGGTTGAAAAGGTCACCTCTCTTGGTATTTCAATATCTTTTACACTCTTGTGAACGTTTTTATTTGAAAAAAGGAATATGAGTATATTGTATAAAAACCTTAGCATTTTTATACCTCCAGAACAATTGTGGCTTAAATTCTCTATACCCCAGAGAGTTAGGGCAATTCAGACGCTGGTTTACTCTTTGGTACAAGATTGCTTATGCTGAGTGTAGACAGAACCAAGGAATGAAGTCTGGTTGGACCCTTGCCGGTGGGAACGCATGCCGACTTTTGCAACTAGGACAGGTTTTGTAGATCAGCCATAGAAAATGCATGAGGCCTGATATGTTAGGTTTAGAGTAGAGGTTCTTGCATTTTGTAAGAATTTAGACTATAGACTCTATAGTGTAGCCCTCATCAGTTACATGAGAGAGGAATGATGTGGGTAATTTTTTTTAAAGTAGATAGTAAACTTTTCCTTAAGTAGTTAATCTCCAGACTATTTTTATTTGACATCGGAATGCACAACCAGTTGGCCAGAACATCCCATTGATTTCTACCACCTAAATAGTTCTAAAATCTGCCCCTCCCCCTTCATCTCAGTTGTTTGAACCTTCTTCTGTTCTATTAGGATGTCTTCTAAACCGACCATGTCCAATTCATGCTCCATGTGTCCCCAGAGGGACTTTATATTTTATTTTTTTAATCCCTCTTAAAGCAAAACATCATATTCCTTTCCAATTCTTTTTGATGTTTCTCGTGCCTGTGAATGAAGTCTGAGACCAAGGCTCATCATGGCGTGACCTGCCCTACTTTTCCTTCCTTTCCTTCCCCCACCCACCCTGTGTTTCAGGCTCTGGAATCTATCTTTGGCAACATCTTGTTGCTGTTTGTGTGCCTTTTGCGATTTATGTCACTCCACTGAGAATCTGCTCTCTATCTTTAAAGGTCTGATATTTAGCTAATGTATAAAGCTAATACTGTTGAGCCTTCCAGAACAAGCTCATATAGCCCCTCTCTTTCTACAGCACATCACTCACATGACATTTGTTTTATGCCTGTGTTACAGCAAAATGGTTCCATTGTATTGCACCTTGGGTTTGCTAGCCAGTGAATTCCTCATTCTGGGTATTATGTGTTTGTACCAGCCATAGAGCTTGGCATATATCAGGGACTCTGGAATTGTTTATTGGACAAATGAATAAAACATGGCTTCTCTTTAAAAAAGTCTGTTCGTTGAAGAGAAATCTTGAATTCCTAATGTGAGTCATCCTTTTGTACTCAACGAAGATTCTACTCTTCAAGGACCTCCTGTTGTGGTTGGTAGGACCAGCTCTGAGTCAACCATTCAAAAGCGGTAAATACTGGAACATAATCATGAGTTAAGCAGGGTGGTTGGTATGGCTGGTGTCAGTGGAACAGGAGTTTAGAGAAGAGATACCTGGAGGGGGGATTTCCTTGCTTATTGAAGGACTGGGTGAGAGTTGAAGAAACAAAGGAGGAGCAGGACTAGGGGGTCGTTGTAGGAGCAGTATGAACCAAGGCATGCAGCTGGCAGGGAACACATCAGCGTGAAGTTTGCCAGGCTGTAGCTGTGGGGTGTAGCTAGAAATAATGTGTAGCTCGGTCAGGTAGGTGAGATTTAGAATTTATGGGGCAGAAGTTAGATTTGTGAGTTTGGGAGAGAAACAGTGAAAGGAGCGTCTTAGGAAGAGGTGTCTGGGCGTGGCTGGCAGGGTATATGGAAGAGATGAGAGTTGGGAGCCTAGGAGACCAGCTGGAAGGTGGTGGAGGGGACAGACTGATCAGCCAGTAGTATGTTGAGGGACCACCCAGAGCAGTGTTTCCCAACGCTGCTAGGCATTAGCACACCACCCTTGAGAACTTGTAAACCATGTCCGCATACCATCTGTGCTTTTATTTATGTAATAGTTCTGTTGAACTCTACCCACTTTTTTATCTAAATGGATGAAAAAAGAAGTGTTTTTAACTTCATATGAAATGATGGGTTTCATCTGACAGTTGTTTTCCTGACCCCCTTTACAATTATTATTATATCACTATCTCAGTTAAAAAAAAATGATCCAACAAGATACCANATTCCTCATTCTGGGTATTATGTGTTTGTACCAGCCATAGAGCTTGGCATATATCAGGGACTCTGGAATTGTTTATTGGAAAATGAATAAAACATGGCTTCTCTTTAAAAAAGTCTGTTCGTTGAAGAGAAATCTTGAATTCCTAATGTGAGTCATCCTTTTGTACTCAACGAAGATTCTACTCTTCAAGGACCTCCTGTTGTGGTTGGTAGGACCAGCTCTGAGTCAACCATTCAAAAGCGGTAAATACTGGAACATAATCATGAGTTAAGCGGGGTGGTTGGTATGGCTGGTGTCAGTGGAACAGGAGTTTAGAGAAGAGATACCTGGAGGGGGGATTTCCTTGCTTATTGAAGGACTGGGTGAGAGTTGAAGAAACAAAGGAGGAGCAGGACTAGGGGGTCGTTGTAGGAGCAGTATGAACCAAGGCATGCAGCTGGCAGGGAACACATCAGCGTGAAGTTTGCCAGGCTGTAGCTGTGGGGTGTAGCTAGAAATAATGTGTAGCTCGGTCAGGTAGGTGAGATTTAGAATTTATGGGGCAGAAGTTAGATTTGTGAGTTTGGGAGAGAAACAGTGAAAGGAGCGTCTTAGGAAGAGGTGTCTGGGCGTGGCTGGCAG
The DNA here is from genome assembly GCA_006410735.1 of Raphicerus campestris. Lineage (NCBI taxonomy): Eukaryota > Metazoa > Chordata > Mammalia > Artiodactyla > Bovidae > Raphicerus > Raphicerus campestris. Next base: position 628,389 of record SJYW01002319.1, on the reverse strand, counting down.
GGTAGATGGAAGAGATGAGAGCTGGGAGCCTAGGAGACCAGCTGGAAGGTGGTGGAGGGGACAGACTGATCAGCCAGTAGTATGTTGAGGGACCACCCAGAGCAGTGTTTCCCAACGCTGCTAGGCATTAGCACACCACCCTTGAGAACTTGTAAACCATGTCCGCATACCATCTGTGCTTTTATTTATGTAATAGTTCTGTTGAACTCTACCCACTTTTTTATTTAAATGGATGAAAAAAGAAGTGTTTTTAACTTCATATGAAATGATGGGTTTCATCTGACAGTTGTTTTCCTGACCCCCTTTACAATTATTATTATATCACTATCTCAGTTAAAAAAAAATGATCCAACAAGATACCACCTGAAATGTGGTGGTATCACCACTCACGTACCTGAGTGGTACTCGGCCCTCATAACGAGAACTCGTATCAGCCAAAAAAGGACAGATGAGCGTGAAGGGCAAACGGAACATCTGTGAAAAGAAAGGACCTGGCTGTTCCTTTGTAAGTGACTGGATTGAAGAGGGGAGAGGAAATCAAAGGTGAATCAGAGATTTTTGTTGGAAGATTGCAACACATGCCCAGGAGACTGGGGGGAATGGAGCAGATGATGAGGTCCATGTTAGACTTAAAGAGTTGGTTGTCTGAGCGGAGAAGTCGGTACCCATGTGATGGGGTAATTTGGGGGTCACCCACTTAGTTGTTAGTGAGAACATGGAAATACCTTAGCCGTTGTACTTCCCATTCTGCTTCTTTGAGGGAAACAGATGACTTGCTTATTTTTATTTCCAGCAGATGGAAGGTCAGTTGGATTCCGTTAACGCTGGATCCTACTTGGGTTTCTGAAAACCTACAGACTCAAGGTTAAGATTTAGAGATCATCTGCTCTCTTTTCCTAAAAGTAAAGTGCTTTTTAATGCTTGCATTTGTTTGATTAGTGTTTGCACTTACTCAGAAGCCCTTGTGTTGTTGATACAAGGGATATGCTTTTGGTATCTCTAGTTCAGGTTTGAAAAGAGTTTAGAGCTCTGCAGGCGGCAGCGCAAAAGACTAGACCAGCTATGTAAATAATGTATATTTCAAACATCTGTCATATACTGATTCAGTTGGAAATTTATGGCTTAGGTAACTCATATACACTGCTAAAAATCTCCATTTATCTTCCTATGTAAATCCATGATGGCCCCTCCAGGCCAAGTTTTCTCTTTTTGAAGATAAAAGGGAAGTATTTGGCAGGTGCCTGTGGGCATTAGAGGCAGGAGGACTTATGCCCAGCCCTCTCCTTCTGATGGCCGGAGTTTCAGAGAGAGGAGCTGTCTACTTTGTAATTAACACTCCCACCTCAGCCATACTGCAGATTCCCGTCTAAGCCGATTCCCCTCTGAGAGCTCATAGACCAGTTATTGCCTTCGGCACATCCAGTGTTTGCTTTGAAATCATTTATTTCGTTATTAGATGAAATGAAGGCCCCTATAATGATTGAGGTACTGTGGATAACTGTCATTTTTTTGGCTGCCCAGCAGGTGAACTCCCTCCCCCTGTCTGTGTATTTCCCCACTGTCGTGAGTTGAATGTGTCCTCCCCAAAAGATAACATCCAAGTCCTAACCCCTGGTAACCCTGAAATATGGCCCTATTTGGAAATAAGGTCTTTGCAGATGGAATTTAGTTAAGATGAGGTCATACTAGAGTCAGGTGGGTCCTGCATCCGGTACGGCCGATGCCCTTATAAGAAGAGCAAAGAGACACAGACACAGAGGAGATGTCCCTGTGAAGGTGTGGGAGAGACTGGAGTGATGGGTNGGCCCTATTTGGAAATAAGGTCTTTGCAGATGGAATTTAGTTAAGATGAGGTCATACTAGAGTCAGATGGGTCCTGCATCCGGTACGGCCGATGCCCTTATAAGAAGAGCAAAGAGACACAGACACAGAGAAGATGTCCCTGTGAAGGTGTGGGAGAGATTGGAGTGATGGGTCTGCAAGCCAAGGCAGTATGGGGATTGCCCACAGCCTCCAGAAGCCAGTAGAAAGGCATGGAAGGGCTTCTCCCCCAGAATCGCCAGATGGAAACAATCCTTCGGCTATTGGCTTCCAGAGCTGTCAAGAGAATAAATTTCTCTTTGTTTTAAGCCACCCAGTTTGTGGCACTTTCTGTCAGCAGTCCTAGGAAACCAGTACACTCACCCCATGGACCTTGGGACCCCATGCACCTAGCTTCCGTATGGAGACTGGTCCGCCTGCCTTGCGGTCATGGTTTCACCAAGTGTCCACTCCTTCCCAGACTCTGCATGTGGCACTTGCAGGGCAGCGAGGTATGGTCCCTGGGTGGTGGTGTGGCAGCATGATGGCATTCTGCAGGCAGCGTCCTGTGTATGGCCGTGTAGGCAGTTCCCGCTCAGAGTGGCTTGTGCTCAGCATGGCTGCCATGGCGTGCTCACTGAAGTGGCTCTGAGTTCCAAGCCTGGGTCTCCAGGCCTCCCTGTGATCTTGAGTTTCTCAGTACTTGTCAGTAAATTCCTTTTTGGAGGGGCCGTGTAGCAGAGTGATTTAGAGCAGACGTTTAGCTCAGATCCATAATCCAGCTTTTCCAGTACTGAGTGGCTAAACTCGGACAAATTACCTCTTTTTGCAGGGCCTCAGTTTCCTTACCTATAAAATGGGAATAATAATGATATGTATGTATCCATGAGGTTTGGGGTAAATTATGTGAATAATATGCGTAAAGTATTGCTTTGGTTCCTGTTGAATAGAAATGGAAGAACCCCAAAGAAAGCAAATAGAATCTCAACAAGGCCTCACAATTGTTACTTCAAAGTATGCTGCCAAGTGTAGATTGTGTATAAGCCACATTAAAAAAGGTGCAGTTAAGTTGTGCTGCGCAGCCACGTTGCCTTCACTTCGTAAAGACTTCAGGGCCCTCGTTGTCCCCTCTTCAGTAGGACCCAGTGTCCCCTCCGCCTCGCGTTCAATGGCTTGGTGTTCCGCACTCTGCTCCTCTTTGGCCTGATGGAGCCGTTTCTTCTCCGTGCTCCCGTAGCATCCCTGTGCGCCTCTGACATCATGTACATACCTGTCGTCATCTTCTTGGCTGATCCTCCCTCTAGGCTGTACACTCTTTGTGAACTTGGTTCTAGTCTCACTTGGTTTTGTTCCAGCAGTTGCTGGGTCGGTAGTAGGCATACAATAGGAGCTGAAATGTGCATCTATGGGGACTCATTGTCTTGCTTACATTCCTGATAGTTGCAGTGAAATCTGTGACCTCTGTATTTCCCTTCCGTAACAGCAGTCATAGTTAGTCTCCTGGGGATTGACGATGAGAGGCCCCCAGGGTCCTGGTACCCTGTCAGTAATCCTGACCCATTCATACGCACACTATGCCAAAGGAGTAAACTGAGGCACTCTAGATACCACCGTCTGGCACATAATCAGCTTCCATGCTGGGATTTCAAACATTCCAGCATGGATCTTTGATGAGATTATAAAACAATATAGCTTTTTGGAATCCACCAAATTTCTAGGATAAAACATCCTTTTAGATGCTGGAGCTTATAATTATAATGGGCTTCCTGTGAATCTAATGAACTCACTTGAATTTTCATTTTGACTGGTTTTAAAGTAATTGAAGGGAGCATATGGACCTTTTTTTTTCTTCCTACACTTGCTGACTGGTTATTTATAATGAAGACAGTGGACTGCTGTTGATAAACTGTTTTTTTCTTTTATAAAAAAGGTTTTTTTAAAAAAATCTCCTTAGCCAAGGACCTGGACATGCCCAGAAGAGCTGAACAGTGAAGATGGTCATAGTCTCAGGTGGATTTTTCCATAATTGAAATAGTGGCTTCTTATGTTCATAAAGTTCCTTTAGATAGTGGCAGGCTTTTAGATTTGGGGCTTTGATTTTACTCTTCGGCCATGCCGCGCAGCAGGTGGTATCTTAGTTTCTGGACCAGGGGTTGAACTTGCACCCCGTTGCATTGGAGGTGAGGAGTCTGAATCACTGGCCCACCAGGGAAGTCCCTTGATTTTGGACTTGGAAGTGAGACAGGATGTTGGTGTCCTGGTACCCACTTGCTACCTGTATAATCTTGGCAATGTATCTTCTGCTTTTCATTTATAAAATGAGGATAAAGTAGCATCTAATGTGTAGTTGCCATGTGGAATAANTCTTTTATAAAAAAGGTTTTTTTAAAAAAATCTCCTTAGCCAAGGACCTGGACATGCCCAGAAGAGCTGAACAGTGAAGATGGTCATAGTCTCAGGTGGATTTTTCCATAATTGAAATAGTGGCTTCTTATGTTCATAAAGTTCCTTTAGATAGTGGCAGGCTTTTAGATTTGGGGCTTTGATTTTACTCTTCGGCCATGCCGCGCAGCAGGTGGTATCTTAGTTTCTGGACCAGGGGTTGAACTTGCACCCTGTTGCATTGGAGGTGAGGAGTCTGAATCACTGGCCCACCAGGGAAGTCCCTTGATTTTGGACTTGGAAGTGAGACAGGATGTTGGTGTCCTGGTACCCACTTGCTACCTGTATAATCTTGGCAATGTATCTTCTGCTTTTCATTTATAAAATGAGGATAAAGTAGCATCTAATGTGTAGTTGCCATGTGGAATAAATGAGCAAATGCATGCAAAATATTAATAATTAGCATCGTGCCTGACACATAGTAAGAACTCAGCACATTTTTTGCTGCTGCATTATTTCTTTGGGTACAAAACTCTACAAGAGTGACTTGTTCCTAAATATTTTATACTTCAGCATGTAGAAGAAGGGAGATGACAGATAACTGGTCCAGGGTCGATTGGAGTTAAAAACAGCTTTCATTCTGATTCTTGTACTTTGGTCCTCACTTCATCACAAATCAAATATTCTGTTACCTCCTGACTTGGGTATCTGATCTCCTAAAAGGTTCACAAAATTATTCATTCACCTAAATGGGCTCACTTGTCCCCGAGTTTCCATCTTAGGAACCATGGTAGAGAATCGTGTTTTCAACATTCCCATGAGATAGAAATCTAAGAGAACTTGACTGCACCTGAAATCGGGGAAACGCTGCCCTGGCTAGCGTGTGTGGGCACTAAGCTGCTTCAGGCGTGTCCGACTCTTTGTGACCCCATGGAGTTGCCCCCCNACTGCAAGGAGATCCAACCAGTCCATCCTAAAGGAAATCAGTCCTGAACATTCATTGGAAGGATTGATACTGAAGCTGAAACTCCAATACTTTGCCCACCTGATGTGAAGAACTGACTCATTTGAAAAGACCCTGGGCTGAGAAAGATTGAAGGTGGGAGGAGAAGGGGATGACACAGGATGAGATGGTTGGATGGGATCACCGACTCAATGGACATGAATTTGAGTATACTCTGGGAGTTGTGATGGACAGGGAGGGCTGGCGTGCTGTAGTCCACGGGGTCGCAAAGAGTCGGACATGACTGAGTGACTGAAGTGTTTGATTGCAAGGCTTTTGGAAAACAACTAATATACAATATAGTTTATCAGACTTAGAGGACAATACTATTAGAAAAAATCACATAGAATAAAACTGTCCCAATAAGATGGATCTATCAAGCAAAGTATAAATCCATGCTGTGCTGCTAAGTCACCTCAGTCATGTCCAACTCTGCATGACCCCATAGATGGCAGCCCACCTGGCTCCTCCATCCTGGGGATTCTCCAGGCAAGAACACTGGAGTGGGTTGCCACTTCCTTCTCCAATGCATGCATGCATGCTAAGCCACTTCAGTCGTGTCCGACTCTGTACGACCCCATGGACAGCAGCCCACCAGACTCCTCTGTCCACAGGATTCTCCAGGCAAGAATACTGAAGTGGGTTGNGTGCTGTTAAGTCACCTCAGTCATGTCCAACTCTGCGTGACCCCATAGATGGCAGCCCACCTGGCTCCTCCATCCTGGGGATTCTCCAGGCAAGAACACTGGAGTGGATTGCCACTTCCTTCTCCAATGCATGCATGCATGCTAAGCCACTTCAGTCGCGTCCGACTCTGTATGACCCCATGACAGCAGCCCACCAGACTCCTCTGTCCACAGGATTCTCCAGGCAAGAATACTGAAGTGGGTTGCCACTTCCTTCTTCAATGAATCCATAATCATAACAAATAAGAATATTGTACATGTGCTGACTACCTATAAGAGATAACTGAATTAGAGTGACCTATTTTTTCCCATACTGCTGATTATTCTATCTTATTATTAAGAGGGTTAACTTGTCTGTGGTCCATTAATTTAAAAGAAACTAATTTTCTTTCATAAAAACAATGGAGATAGTATACAACACTCCAAAAACTTCCAAATAATAAGACTTAAGAACAAATAGCATTGGAGATAATAAATTAAAATAGTCCGTTAAAAAATCATGGTTGTAAAATACTACAAATGTCATTCATTTTTAGCTTCAAATATCAAGTACCACACATGCTTCTGTGCTACCTGCTCTCTCTCTTGAAGACTTTGTATTGTAGATGGAGTAAATATTGTGCTTGTCCAGGTGAGTTTCCAAAAATGCTACAGGAAAGGCACCAGCAAAAGCAGCCAGACACTCTCCCAATGCAGAACGTTGCCTGTAAATGGAAACTTTACATTTTTAAAGTCTTCTAAGTGAATAACTGAAGAAGTTATATTAAAATTGGCAAAGTCAACCTAAAAGAAGAACAATCATACAGCTACTGATAAAAACTACCCCTCAGATCCAACCTCTATATTGTAAAATATCATATGCTTTCCATAGCAAGTTCCCTACCATTTTTTTAAAGCTAAATTACCTGTCAGCTAAAGAGAAGTTAAAAACAGTACAGCCAAAAATAACAACAACAATAAGAACAACCACCACACTTATAAATGCCTCCACTAGTTTGGACATTTCATTTGGTTTCCTTTTCTTTCTTTTTTAACACAGTGCTCTAAGGAACAATTCTTGCCATATGAATAAATGGATTGTGATAAAAAATTTTAAAAAAATAAAGTACTACTACTAACACACATATAGCTTTCTGAAAATTTGCCATATATAATTAATTTCAGGGTTATATAAGTAATTTCAGGTTATTACTCAGTTATGAAATAGTAAGATACACTAGATGCAAAAGACTATTGAAAACACTTAAAACTGATTTATCATTTTCAAGAGAAGGAGGTGCCTTGGGAATCAAACTGTGATCAATTTATTTAAGAATTCTTCTGCCACTGATATATTTAAATTCTCTCTCTCTCTCAGTCTTCTACTTAATCCAAGGCTTTACTGGCACCTTAAATGTTTATTAAATACAGAATACTATGAGAGTTCAGCAAATTATGAACTCTTTAAATGACTTTGTATATATATTTAATTTAAAAGTCAATAAAATGGATTGAGTTAAGACAGGATAACATAATTCTCTTGGGTAGTTTTAAATTTCTTACTAAAAATAATAAATAATGCTTGATTATTTAATATTTTAATTAAAATGACTAGATATGTACTCTGCTAGGAGAAAACATCCCTTCACGGAAAGAAACTGAATAAGGTAAACTTCAGTTTAAACATTTAATAACGTTTCATTACTAAAAATAAGACATCAAGAAATTACAAAGAGCACAGGCTTTTATTCATATAGATCCAAGACCTGATCTTACTTCTAACACTGCGTCACTCACTGTAGGAAAATTACTTATACTTTTCAAGTTTTTCTTTCCTTACCTAAAAACGAGGACAGAATTGCAAAATATCTGGTACACATTATGGGTTCGATAAATGTTTTAAAATAATGAGACATACTTTAAGAAGTTAATAGCCTAAAATGTTTCATGTATGACCCCAAGGTAGGTAATCTATTTCCTGGCATCTGATTCAAAGCATGAAAGCAGTAGTTGTTCACTTGTGTCTGACTCTTTGTGATCCCATCCATGGANACAGAATACTATGAGAGTTCAGCAAATTATGAACTCTTTAAATGACTTTGTATATATATTTAATTTAAAAGTCAATAAAATGGATTGAGTTAAGACAGGATAACATAATTCTCTTGGGTAGTTTTAAATTTCTTACTAAAAATAATAAATAATGCTTGATTATTTAATATTTTAATTAAAATGACTAGATATGTACTCTGCTAGGAGAAAACATCCCTTCACGGAAAGAAACTGAATAAGGTAAACTTCAGTTTAAACATTTAATAACGTTTCATTACTAAAAATAAGACATCAAGAAATTACAAAGAGCACAGGCTTTTATTCATATAGATCCAAGACCTGATCTTACTTCTAACACTGCGTCACTCACTGTAGGAAAATTACTTATACTTTTCAAGTTTTTCTTTCCTTACCTAAAAACGAGGACAGAATTGCAAAATATCTGGTACACATTACAGGTTTGATAAATGTTTTAAAATAATGAGACATACTTTAAGAAGTTAATAGCCTAAAATGTTTCATGTATGACCCCAAGGTAGGTAATCTATTTCCTGGCATCTGATTCAAAGCATGAAAGTGGTAGTTGTTCACTTGTGTCTGACTCTTTGTGATCCCATCCATGGACTGCTGTCCACCAGGCTCCTCTGTCCATGGGATTCTCCAGGAGGCAAGAATACTGGAGTGGGTTGCCATTCCCTTCTCCAGGGATCTTCCCAACCCAGGGATTGAACACTGGTCTCCCGCATTNCAGTAGTTGTTCACTTGTGTCTGACTCTTTGTGATCCCATCCATGGACTGCTGTCCACCAGGCTCCTCTGTCCATGGGATTCTCCAGGAGGCAAGAATACTGGAGTGGGTTGCCATTCCCTTCTCCAGGGATCTTCCCAACCCAGGGATTGAACACTGGTCTCCCGCATTGCAGGCAGAATTTTTACCATTTGAGCCACCAGGATATTGAGCTAATCCTTTTATTTCATTAATAATTCTTCACTTCAAACTACCAATTCAAATAGTAATTCTCAGATTAATTTTGATCATTTGTGTTGTTTTCTGGAAATAGTAATGTTTCTTTTAAATGATTTGTATAAAAATAACTACATTTTTAGTATACCATCATTTTTTTCAAAATACCTTTTATTCACCTTCAAATTTTTATTTTTATATTCTCCCAGAATCACTTTACAATTGTGAAGTTAACTGAATAATATGCACATATATCTTTTTTTAGACTCTAAGAGAATGACCCAAATTTTATCAAAAAAATATCCAGGCAAAAAGAGCAAAAAACAATAACAGTAACTGCTGAGGTATAAGAGGATTTTGACTACCAGGTATTAAAATAAATTACAAAATACTAATAATTTAGGCTAAATGGTACTGCTCTTATCATTCAAAAAAATCAAATAATAGAACAGAATTCTAGAAATATATATTCTAGAACACATTCTAGAAATATAACCTATCATATTTAGTGTATGATTGAGTTTATTTTAAATCAGTGAATAAAAGAAACATTTAATAAATCATTATGTTAGACATGATGGATGATTTAAAAATTGAATTTAAATTCTACATAACAAATGCCAGACAGAAACATGAAATCCAGGTGCATTTCTAGTAAATTCTCTTCTGAGCCCTGAGATAATCATTTCAGAAGAGGGCAACAGAAGATTAGATGGTTAGACACCATCACCAACTCAACGGACATGAATTTGAGCAAACTCCGGGAAGCAGTGAAGGACAGAGAAGCCTGGTGTGCTGCAGTCCTTGGGATCGCAAAGAGACACAACTTAGCGACTGAAGNATTTGAGCCACCAGGATATTGAGCTAATCCTTTTATTTCATTAATAATTCTTCACTTCAAACTACCAATTCAAATAGTAATTCTCAGATTAATTTTGATCATTTGTGTTGTTTTCTGGAAATAGTAATGTTTCTTTTAAATGATTTGTATAAAAATAACTACATTTTTAGTATATCATCATTTTTTTCAAAATACCTTTTATTCACCTTCAAATTTTTATTTTTATATTCTCCCAGAATCACTTTACAATTGTGAAGTTAACTGAATAATATGCACATATATCTTTTTTTAGACTCTAAGAGAATGACCCAAATTTTATCAAAAAAATATCTAGGCAAAAAGAGCAAAAAACAATAACAGTAACTGCTGAGGTATAAGAGGATTTTGACTACCAGGTATTAAAATAAATTACAAAATACTAATAATTTAGGCTAAATGGTACTGCTCTTATCATTCAAAAAAATCAAATAATAGAACAGAATTCTAGAAATATATATTCTAGAACACATTCTAGAAATACAACCTATCATATTTAGTGTATGATTGAGTTTATTTTAAATCAGTGAATAAAAGAAACATTTACTAAATCATTATGTTAGACATGATGGATGATTTAAAAATTGAATTTAAATTCTACATAACAAATGCCAGACAGAAACATGAAATCCAGGTGCATTTCTAGTAAATTCTCTTCTGAGCCCTGAGATAATCATTTCAGAAGAGGGCAACAGAAGATTAGATGGTTAGACACCATCACCAACTCAACGGACGTGAATTTGAGCAAACTCCGGGAAGCAGTGAAGGACAGAGAAGCCTGGTGTGCTGCAGTCCTTGGGATCGCAAAGAGACACAACTTAGCGACTGAAGAATAACAAACGGCTTCGGACATTCTCTGCCTTCCTCAAGCTTCTCACGCGTGTGTTTTCAACCATGATTTGGCTAAAGACTCCGATCATACTTCACTGAGACAACAAAAGTTATTAGACACAAACCTAGACTTACCTTCTACTTGTTTCCTATTGAGTAAAGAAAGTTTTGAGTCCAAATAACTATGTTTTAAAAATATATTCCTGATGATCCCATGTAATTCCCTGTATTGTGTGCTCCTCACACACAATAACTTGCCTCTGTAACATTTATCAGCTGTTTTTTTTCTTCCACTTGACATAAGCTCTTTGAGAGCAGGGATCTATCTGTTCACTGCTGTATCCCAGAATCTGACATTTAATAAACATTTACTGACTGAACAAAAGAATTAAAAAGTAAATCTAGACAAATGAAAACATGAAAAACCTAAGAGAGCAACTATTTTCATTTCTAGTTTTTAAGGTATAGTATAAACTTTTTAAAATCATGAAAATAAGTGGAAGACACATATGACATAATTGGTAGATTTGATTATATAAAAGTTCAAAACTCTCATGACATAAAAACTATCTGTATATTATGTCTTATACATAAGCACTATAAAGGTATAAAAATGTGAAAAATCATAAAAACAGGAGAAATAACAGACAAGAGGTTAATTATTAGTAAATAGAAAGGTTATTACTGATGAGTAAGACAATAAACTAATAGAAAAATGGACAAAAAATGAGAAAAGGTAATTTATCAAATAAATAAAAATGGCAAAGTAAACATAACAAAGTAGCCCATATCAAGTAATCAGAGAAATGCATCTGAAAATAAAAATGCTATCCCATTTTAACTATTGAATTTATAAATAGTAAAAAGGAATAATCAGAAATAAAAAACATGTGAGGAAGAATCCTCTTACAAACTTTATAGTATAAAGTGAATCAGTTTTTTAAAAGATAGTAAAATGTGTATCATAAACCTTTAATATATGCATACTTTTTTAACACAGACCTCCAAATTCTGATAAAGGAAAGAAAATAAATATACACAGAAAACTGTGAACATAGATTTAGCATTATTTATGATAATGAAAAGAGAAAAGAGGCTATATGTCAAAAATGAAGGAACATTTCAATATGTTACTTCCTTAGGATAAAATATATTTTATAGCCACAAAAAATTAGTTAAAAAAAGATTAACTTAAAATGCAGATAAAACTTCAAAAATATTTAGAAAAAAGAAATTATTTTTTTTCCATTGATCTGCTTTCCTATATATTGGTAATTGCAACTTTACCATTTTTTAAAAGTTTTAATATTTGGTAGGCCACATGCATACCAATCTATTATTTTATTTTTCTCTTTCAAAATTGTATGCGCTAGTCTCATGCATTTATTCTTCCTAATGAACTTCTGAATTATTTTTTTCAAGTTCAGTAAAAAAGCAAATATCTACTTTAAATTGTATTATAATTAAGATTAATTTGAAGAAAATTTACATCTACTCAATATTCCTCTCTCAGAACACCTTTATTTACTTCATTTATTGGTCTTTTATTAGCATATCTCTTTATTTATTTTAACTGGTTAAAAAAAACTCTTTTTCTTCTCTCTTCCATAGAAATTTTTTACTAAAGTTACCAGTGATCTCTTTTTTTTAGTTCAGTGGGGATAAGACTGAAGTGACTTAGCAGCAGCAGCAGGGGACACCTTATCTTACTTGATCTGTCCACATCCTCTGACTCTGCAAATCTTCCCCTCGTGAACTTAAGAAAAAATTAAACTGGTTTAATAACTACTCATATTCAGTCTAAGATTCATTAATGCTGTAAAGTTTAAACTTTGTATTAAATATGGTCTTTACCATTATTGCTTTACATTTTTCATTCACAAATTGACATTTATTATATCAATAAACATCATATCAATCAAATTTAGCATTTAGCTTAAAGATTGGCTAATTCCTCCCAAGGAATTCAACACATCAATCTGG